>VDFB02146185.1:184413-221434 GCA_007258455.2 Sequoia sempervirens | reverse complement strand
AGAATTCTAGGACAGGGCCCTACACTACCTTTACGAGTCTCTATCCCTACCTCCTTTCTCGCTGTTACCCCCACTTTCTTTAGCTAAACTAATCTGGGCCTCCCACAACTATCTCTAGTCTCTGGGTTCTAACTGGATGGAAGGAAGTCCTCGCATGGGAACCTACACCTTGGGAGGCAGGTCCTTTCTCATAAGGAACTCGGGAGGCCCAAGAACTTCCTATCTCAGCTAAAGAGCGGTCCAGTACTGTTCACAATCGGAGACTAAAGCTGGATGGAAGGCAAGCTCGAGGGAGAGAGAGTTCTATAATGCCATCCTTTCTTGATCTCCTCTACCAGGTAGGAAGTTAGGGTATTACCAAGTAGGGCCCTAGGAAAGAAGAAAGTTTCTATCCGGGACCCATACTTAATTACCACCGGGGGTGAGGGCAAGAAGAATAGAGTGTATGAGAAACGCTATATCCGAGGGTTTTCCATGTGTGGGGCTGGGTGGGGGGCTAATGTTCCTCGGCAAGATGACCAAAGAATTCAACAACTAGAACTATAGAGTAGAGGGTAACCGGTTCAATCAACAGGAAGGAAGGCAGGACCCCGATAATAGTAACATGGCCACCGAGGTCGGGTTCTATAATGTGTTTTTGATTGGCCGGAAGGGAACTATGATTCCCTCCCACCCTTGTTACGTATATAATATGGCCCCTACTATGACAACTAATTCTATATAGTTCACGATCAATTTAAACGATCACCGGGGCCCAACCAACCTCTGCATTCATAGAACGAGGGGGGGCAACCTGCATAATCTGTTAGGGGACTGGGCTTTGACCATGTCTCCCGCTTTTCACTGCAGTACATATGGTGCAAGACGGTTTCACAGCTCAAGGTCGGAATGGGATCGGGTGTTTCACGTCTTGCCGTAGTGCCCGGCAGGATGAATGAGGAGTCGAACCTCATGGATCAATCATCCACACCTATTCATCCAATTTTCATTAACCTTTCAGTCAAGATTCTATACGTAACATGCCTACCCCATAGAATTTTAGGGTGATAAACCTACTAGAATAACCTAGGACGGGTGGGTAGTAGGGGCCTCCCACCCACCCCAATCGGTGAGAAAGCCCACCCCATTAGATAGTAGGGACTGCTTTCTTGATTTGATTACCCTAACCCCCACCTTAGAATAGTAGGGGCAATTTCCAACGGCCAACTAACTCCTAACGATAATGAAGGGGTGGGGGAGGGGCTAGTTCGCGGTAAAGAGAAAATGGATGGGGGTGGGGTGGGGGTTTGGCTGTAAAGAAGAGGAGAATCGATCTCCAATCTTGAGAATCAATCTCGCCCCTGTGCTTCGCACCCACCCTGCCCCCTTGCCCCCCCATTATATTTCAAATGGGATGGTGGGGTTGGATTGACCCAGTACTGCCTTAACCGTCTCTAGTAGTATATTATAATACTGCCTTCATTGGGATATTCCAGTGGGATGGATGAGTCGGGGGAGATAAGTAGATTATTAGGAGTTGAGTGAGATATGGAGGAATGAAAAGAAGCTGATCATCAATCTCTATTTTTCCTCCCACCCACCCCGGATCATCAATCTCTATAGTAGGGGGCCCCCAGGAATTCTAGTTCCAGGTGGGAGTCCCTACTATTCTAAGGAATCAGCCTGCTAGAACTATAGAGAGGGGGGAGGTGGGGTTAGCAAGTGCCATTAATCCGGCTGGGAAACTAGAGTTGGGGGAATTGGAAAGGTCACTCGTAAGTGAAGTAAGGCTAGTGATTGGTTGATCGTTCGTAAGGCCTCGCATTCAGATCGGTATGGATCATGCTTTCCATGGTAAAGGAATCGGGATCTCAATTCCTTAACTAACACTAGCTAGCACATCCAACCCCGGGGGAATAGAATAATAGGGCAGTCAAGATTCTATACGTAACATGCCAACTATCCCCAGCCGAATAGTAGGGACCGTTGTGGTTCTGCCATTAATCAGTTCATTAATCAGTCAATTAAGTAGGAAGATTAATTAGCCCACTACTTGAAGCCAGATTAAGCTAGAAGTAGCTAGAGTAAGGAATTAGAGCTTTCGCTTTCAACTATATTAGCAGCCGGGGCGGGGTAGGCATGTTATGTATAGAATATGGTGAAGATAGATAAAGATTCTAGAGAGAGCTACCTCCCCCCCATATAGTTGTTCGAAGCATTAGGGGGCTAGCAACTAAGGAGTTCCTATAGGGTGGGCGTGAAGCGCTTAAGGGGCTAGCTTCAAATAGCTTGTTCATTAATTAACAAACTCCACCGATGAACCCATTCGCCTTTTTACTGATTAATTGGGATGGGAGGGAAGTGCCCGGTATAAAGGGTAGCCCCGATGGATAGTGTTCAATGGCCCCCCTTCCATAGTAGTTGCTCGAGCATGCTTTCTAGCTCCGGAAGGGAATCAACAACATCTACCTCCCTGCAGGGGTAGCTATCACGTATATAATATGGCTATTATTTCCAGCCCTCAACATTATTAATAAAAAATAGTAATTATCATAATAAACATGTTCTAAAGTTTTAAAATAATATCTATTCCCTTTAAATTAATCCTTTAAAAGACATTAGCTAGTATCTTCACTTTTTGCTTTTAAGTGGGGGTGATTTGAAAGCCATGATGTCCACCAATTACTTCTCATTCATTTCATGTAAAAGTTGATGTTGCAAAAAAACAAATAACAAAACCACATAAGAATGTCAAAAAATGTTTAACCAAAATTGAAAAAATTGGATCTTGGTCTTCAAGGTTACAATTGGTTACTACATAAAGCAGTAGTATTATTAAAGTTGTCGTCAATGTGTTTGGATACTATAGGCAATATAGTTTATGTTTTTTGAAATAAATTTAAAGTTTAATAGATTTTAAACTAATAAATCATGCATAGTAATTTGTGTTGCAAATACCTACAAATTACCTTTTCTTTTGATTCTCTTTTTTGAAGCCTTTGTCATCATTTGTGCAAATAATTTTTCTTATTTTTTTAGTCATTTGTGTAGATTTTTAAAGTTTAAAATCTTAATAGTTGTTCTATTTTTTTGTTGTTTATATCTACCAATGATATATGAACATAGATATCTAAATAGTACAATCAAGAAAACATCAAATAGATCAATAGATATTGTTTTTGCATGATAAAGATGTTTCATATTCTGAATATAATCCATCTCAATCCACAAAGGCTGATTATACTATAACTTTAAATAAGAGGTAGCAAGAAAGCTTGCAAATAATGAGTGTTCTTTCATAATGACATGAATTCCAAATAATTGGACTTCCCTTACATAAGACGTTCAATTCCTATAAAGGAAAAGTAAAGGTACATTCAAATTTGAAGCCATAGCATAAGGATTTAGGTGCATTCAATTACAATCCTAGAAAAGAAAATCCACATTCAAATTTGAAGAAGTGTAATTGCAAATATTGCTATGACAATCTACAAATGAGTATCTAGTTTGTGAAAGGAAATTATCTCGAGAAAATCTGGAGTTGGGACTTAATATCGAAATAAAATATGACATAAATGAGGAACTAGTCCAATGGCATTTAGTGCCAGCAAAATGGTTGAGTTGTGAGAGTGTTTGGTCTTATTTTGTTGTTGCTTTTATGTATTTGCATACTTGTAGGAAAATTGTTGATAAGAGAAAAGAAAGATGTTTTTTTGGTCATGTTTTAGAGCAAGTTGATATTAATGATTCATGTGTAGTGTATGACTACTTTTTTGAAAGAAGGAATTTGGATTAATCATTGGAGACACTTTGTAACTAAGTATATATGCAATGAGGGTTTTTTGGTTGGAAGTGAGAAAAATGTAGTTGATAAAATCAAAGTAACTAACCTGTAGTTCTTTTTTGTATTATTGTTCATTCAAGAGTTTGAATTTGATAATGCCAATAAGCGTTCTTCTTCTTGCTTTCGATGAGCTACCTATGGACTTTGTTGCATGCGTGCATATCATTGAAATGTGAAAGCTAGTTTTATGCATAGGCTTGCAAGTTCACACACTCTAGAAATAGTTGTTAATGTGAGGTCATACTGATCTACATTGTTGATATTGATTGTTGCCTTTTCAAGTGTTAGGCTTTGTGATATGTGTATTATTAAGGCCCATGCCATTTTGAGTGGGGTTTGGTGACAGAGATCATGACTAAATGGGGCAATAAGCACATTTTTTATAATATTATTGTAATTTTATTCCACAAAAACAAAATATTTATTCCACAAAAACTATTAATTAGTAATTTTATTTGTAATATTTTATTATTAATTATGGCAGGCTACGATCGAAAATAAGGTCTTGACGAAGGTTTTAGAGTATGTTTATTAAAATGAAAATTATGGCCAAGATTTTAATAATGAGAAAATTTATTTAGTCATTTTATTTGTCCAATATTAGTCATTTATTTAGTCATTTAGTTGTGATTTTACCCAATGACCAAATTAGTCACTTATAAATGACCAAATTAGTCATTTATTTGTCAAATTCTACTAGTGTTAGTCACGTGACTAAAACTTTTAGTCACCTGACTAAAAATTTTAGTCATGTAGTCATTTATTTGCCAAATTCCACTAGTGGGAAGACAGATGGATTTTTAAGGATCCTTTAATCAGAAATGAGAAATTCAATAAATGGATGAATGATTGTAAAAGGGAATTCGGGGTCTTGGTCAAAGATTACTGGAGGAATGGGGGTTGGGTTGATTTGAAGACCATCAGTCTGGATCTTAGCCCTGTTCAGTCTGCCTTCAGGGCCCTAAGACTGGTTCAACACCAGGTGGATGATCTTGCTGTTTGGATAGACAATCTGTTTGGCATTTTTTCAGTTTCTTTTGCTACCTCTATGTTAGTTAGTCCGATGGAGCCTCCGCCCTTTTGGGCTAAGGCTTGGATTAATCTCTTGATTCCTAAAATCAATATTTTATATTGGATAATGCTACAGAATAAGATTCTCGCTTTGGACAATCTTGGTAAAAGAGGAATTCAATTACCTAACAGATGCTACATGTGCAGGAATGATGTTGAGACTGTTAATCATCTTTTCCTTCATTTTCCTTTTGTTTCGCACATCTGGGGCAAAATTTTTGCACTTCTTGAAGTGGTTTGGGTTTCCCTTGCTTCGGTCAAAGACTTTTTCTTGCAATGGAAAGCTCCTTCAAAAAACCCTTTTATGCATAGGCTCTGGTCTTTTGTTCTACCTTTTGTATCATGGAGTATTTGGAAGGAAAAGAACAACAGAGTGTTTCGCACATCTGGGGCAAAAATTTTGCACTTCTTGAAGTGGTTTGGGTTTCCCTTGCTTCGGTCAAAGACTTTTTCTTACAATGGAAAGCTCCTTCAAAAAACCCTTTTGTGCATAGGCTCTGGTCTTTTGTTCTACCTTTTGTATCATGGAGTATTTGGAAGGAAAAGAACAACAGAGTGTTTAGGGAAAAAGAGAAGTCAGAGGGGGACTTGTATGAAAAAATTGTTAGGGCAATAAAGGAAAATTTATCTTTAATCCCTAGAAAAATGGTGGATAAAGCTACTTGGTCTTCTTTTGATATTGCTACTGCTGAAAAGTGGAATTCAAAATTAGTAGCTTTAAATGTCCCCACGCTTGACTTTTGTGGGAGGGAGAATGCTAGTTGGTCTTTGCTGCCTTTGGGTTGGTTGAAAGCCAATTTTGATGGTGCTGCTAAAGGCAACCCTGGGAAAGCTAGCAGTGGGTGTGTTTTCAGGGACAATACGGGGGCTTTTATTGTGGCTTTTGCTATGGACATCGGCCCCCAAACTAATCATGTTGCGGAAGCTATTGGGGCTTATCAGGCGGTTAACTTAGCTTTCAAGATGAACACGAAATGTCTTTGGTTGTAGGGTGATTCAATGAATATAATAAATTGCATTCTTGGGCTTACCCCTCCCTCGTGGACCATTAAAAAGTGGATCGAAGATACAATTGCCTTATTAAGTAAATTTGACAAAGTGAAAGTTTCCCACGCCTACAGAGAATCCAATAAGGTGGCTGATTACTTTGCCAATGAAGGGGTTAAGAAGGGTGGGGAAAACACATGGAGGAAGAATGACTACCTTCATTCTAAGGTGAAAGCGCTAATTTATTATGATTCAATGCATGGAAGAGAAGTTTGTCTTCGCCATGATGAAGCGGATAAAGATTAGGTACGTCAATTTCATTAGATTTGATGGGACCGACGTCATTTTCCTTTTCAAGAAGAGTTTCCGGCACGCTTTCTGGGTGTCTGGTAAAATATGTTTAAATGGGATCCAGAGCAACTATAGGGTATGGTATAACAAAGCTTTGAAGATGGGGGGAGAGAGAAAACGTGTTGAGCTGAGCTACTTTCAAGAGCACAGAAAGAATGCTAAAGCTTGGGAAAAAATTGAAAAGGGAGGTTTAGTCCCGTTTTTGGAAAAGCTCCATGGTACTGACGAGATGGTGCTGGACTATTTTCCCAAAAACTGGAAAAATGGTGAGATTGTGTTGTTTGGTAGGAATGTTAAGTTGAATGAGCAAATTATCAGTGAGATTACTGGTCTTTCGACTAAGGGTGTGAAATTTTATCGGGACCGTCGGTTCTCTGATGAAGTGGTCATAAGATTTCCTAAAAAAAATAAGGAGAAGGCTAAGCTGGTTAAGGTTGCCAATAGTTACTTTGATGTGGAGTCCATTAAATCAATCTGGAGGAAATTTTTAAGAGTCATTATGGAGTATATCATGGTTGACGGGCGCTTCACCAGGGCATATGGTTATCACTTTGCCATTTTGAACCACTTCTGTCACAAGGTTCGTATCTCTTTGCCTTTTTACTTATTCTCTTCTCTGAAGAATTGCCTTGATGAAGTTGAAAGAAACCCTAGGAGGATTTCTATTATTCACCCTAGTCTTGTCAGGCTCATCTTTGAGCATTATCAAAATTTACCTGCTTTGCCTAAAATTGTTTATGTTGGGGATTTGGATGATGAGGATACAGAAAGTGGCAGGGAGAACGATCCCTTGGCCCCTCCTGCTTTTGCCCTTGTTGGTTCTAAAACCACTGCTCCCCAGTCCCTTTCTTGTCGGAATGCCCTTATGGGTTCTACTATGCCTTCTTGTCCTAATCCGCAACCTTCACATGATTTCCCTATCCCAGGTTTTGCTTCACCGTCTTGTCTTAATCCCCATCCGTCTCCTGGTTGCCCTACCCCGGGTTGGGTCTCTGGTTTTAAGGGTACCTCGGTTACGAAATTAGTTTCGTACTCGAATTCTATGGAAATTATTTTTGATAAACCTATGGTTAGTAAAGAGTCGGCCCCTAGTACCCCTGCGTCTGGAAGATTTGTGAATGCCCCTAAAGATTCCCCTAATCAGGGTGAAATTAATTCTGCCCTGAATAACCTTAGGCAGAGGACATAATGAGTGTGGTGGAAAAAAGTACGGATGGCCTTTTCACTGTTCTTAAGTGGACCTAGAAGGAAGTTTGTGATTTGTATGGCCATAATAGAGATCTTAGCAACAGATTCATGGAATTGGAGCAGAAGATTAGCTGGAGTTGTAATGAGAACGAGGGACAGGACACCCCCTTACCGGGGAAAAGATAGCAGTCGCAGGAGGAAAGATTGACTAGGCTCGACTGCAATATTTCCAAGATTGGCCAAAATATCAGGGCCACTGTGGCAAATAATCACAAAATTTTTAGGTACAACGCCATTATCATCAATGCTATGGTGGAAAAGTTAGAAAAAAATCAAAAGGGCTCATTGGTCGTGGACTTGGATGCAGACAGACGTTGTAGTAGATCTATTGCTGAAGGGATTTCGACTCGCACCCAGGCTAATACGAAGAGGAAGGCCCCTGCTTCTCCACACATGGTTCAAATCCTCAAGCAAGGGTTACAGGATATGAATGAAGTTGAAAAGGAAGTCGAGGAGTTGATGAACACCTTGGAGTAGTGCTGCGGTGGTTGTTTCTGGCTTTTTGGCGGTCCTTTTTTCTGGACCATGTTGTCTCTTTGTGTTGTCGTTTCCTTTTTGGGACAACTGTCTGTTTGGTTGGACTCTTTATGCTCTATCTTTGTTTGTTTTAACTTTGTGGTTTCAGGTCCCTGTAAAACCTATTTTTTCCTTTTCAAAAACAATCCAATTGCATTTTGAGGGCTATCTTTCATTTCAAAACACAAATAAAGATGACTAAATAATTAGTCACACATAAAAATTAGACAATATGATATTAATGTGGTTAATTAAAAAAAATTGAATTGAGGGAGTGTATTGTATTACAATATAATATAATAATAATATTATTATAATATAATATGATATTATATAATATATATTATTATATATAATATTAAATACTAATATTATATAATAATATAATATAATATTATTATTATATTTATAATATATTATATAATAATATAATATAATTGTTATCTAATAATATAATATAATTGTTATATTATAATATAATATAATATTTATATTATAATATAGATATAATATTTATATTATAATATAAATATAATATTATAATATATTTAAAAGTGGGAGATTTAATTTTGAAATCAAAATCAAATGAAGTAAGGAAATGAAGTAAAGAAGTGGGAAAGTGGGTGATGGTATTTGACTTTTCTAATAAAAATCATAAAAATGTACCTATTTTCTTTAATACAATGTGAAAAATCAACCATTCAGCCTAGGGTAATGAAAAAACCCTAAATCAAAAAGAAACCAAGCCCTAATCCCATTTCATTTTTCACTTGTATTTTTGGAGAAGAAACTCATTCAATTTTTAACTTGTATTTTGCGAGAAAACTCAGCACTGCCATGCCTAGGTAGGGTTTGAGAGTGGAATGGTGACTCATTATGTTGTTTCTGATGATTTTCCTAAAAGAAAATCTTGCAAAGGTAAGTCTTTGGTTTTGAAACTGAAAATTATTCTCCATTTTGAAGCATTTTATTGAGCTCACTTGGCCGCGACTGAGTATTTTTCTATTGTATTTCCTTTGCTTACCATTTGTTGATATCTCTCATCTTTGTTTGACCGCCTTTGGAGTATCTTTGAGGATCATTTATGAAGACTTTGGAGGGCGTCTCCTTTA
This sequence comes from Sequoia sempervirens, assembly GCA_007258455.2. Classification (NCBI taxonomy): domain Eukaryota; kingdom Viridiplantae; phylum Streptophyta; class Pinopsida; order Cupressales; family Cupressaceae; genus Sequoia; species Sequoia sempervirens. The sequence goes on along the minus strand of VDFB02146185.1, from coordinate 212,326 downwards.
CAAAAATCTTGTGTAAGTTTCATTATTCTTATCTCTTAAATTTTTATGAGAATAGGCTCGATTTGAGCTCAGTAGAGGCAATATGATAAAAACTCTTATATCTCCTTGCACAAATCTTGATGGGTTACTTTCTTTCTATATAAAATGTAAAACTTTGCACTCTCAAGTTACTATTTTCATTATTTTGAGGGCTTTCTGTGTTCTAATGGCCATGACCTTCATAGCATTTTGGGTATTTTTCTTTCTGTTCATTTTCTCTTCCTCATGGTTGTGTGGTAGAGACCCAATACTCAATAAAACAAACTTTCGTATACTTGACATTTCCACAAAGGAAACTCCAAAAATTATATAAATGGCATGCCCTGAAATTCTTTCTTTAATTTTCTTTTATGCTCTTCATGAAGTAAAGTGTCTGATTGTGAATGGGATGCATGACAGATTGGATAGGAGCAGCCAAAGTGTGTCTGAACTCCCAGAGAGCACCTTCATAACTGAGAGAATTATTATATTTATTGGAAATCTTGATTTTAATAGAGGGCTTTGTTTCAACTTCTTTCCACTTAATATCGCAACTTTTGGCATTTCCTGAAATCTTTCACCTATTTTCATTAATTTTTCAGATTTTGTTCTTGAAGTAGATTTTGTAAATAATCTAGGCTTGTATTCTTGAACCCATTTTATTCTCACAGTGCTTTCAATAATTTCAAACACATTTGCAGCTTCATAGTGTATCTTCCATTCATGGTTGCAGTCAATAATATACATTTAAGTTTTTTTAAAGTTTTTAGTTTTTCTTAAATAATTTTATTACAATAGAATTTTAGTTATCAAGAGACATTCTAATAATTTTTTTAGTTTTTCTTAAATAATTTTATTACTAGCTTTGTTTTTTTTGAAGCAATCTTTCTTTTTTAGTTTTTCTTTTTCATTAGAAAAGAAAAACTTAAAAAAGAAAGGTTGCTTTTATATCTAAATTAGTAATTGTTAAATTAGAAATTAAAATTTAATTTAAATTTAGAATGAAATGTAAGTTTTTAGTTTTTCTTAAATAATTTTATTACTAGCTTAGTTTTTTTTAAGCATTCTTTCTTTTTTAGTTTTACTTTTTCATTAGAAAAGAAAAACTAAAAACGAAAGGTTGCTTTTATATCTAAATTAGTAACTGTTAAATTAGAAATTAGAATTTAATTTAAATTTAGAATGAAATAATGAAATTTAAATTTGGAATGAAATTGAAGTTTTTAGTTTTTCTTAAATAATTTTATTACTAACTTAGTTTTTTTGAAGCAATCTTTCTTTTTTCTTTTCTTTTTTCATTACAAAAGAAAAACTAAAAAAGAAAGGTTGCTTTTATATCTAAATTAGTAATTGTTAAATTAAAAATTAGAATTTAATTTAAATTTAGAATGAAATTTAAGTTTTCAAGATATTGTGGTGATTTGATTTAAATAATAATACAATAATTGAATCCAAAATAGAAAAAGTAGATATTATTTCTTTTGCAAATACATTTTTTTTGCAATATCACTAATTCTATGCATTTTTTATTTATTAGACTTACTTTGATAATCTAGTAATATATTTAAGATATTACTTTGATATTTATTCTTTCACAAATGTATTTCTTTTGCAATATCATTAATTCTATGCATTTTTATTTATTAGAATTAGTCTAATGCTTATGGGTATTTGCATTTAAGATATTCATTGTTTACATCTATTTAGTAATATGTTTATGGACAGTACATAGCAAGGAGATATTGCTCTGATAAGCTAGTAATATTTAAGATATTACTCTGATATTAATTATTTTGCAAATGCATTTATTTTGTAATATCATTAATTCTATGTATTTTTATTTATTAGACTTACTCTAATGCTTATGGGTATATGCTTTTAAGATATTCGTTGTTTATGCTACCTAGTAATATGTTTATTTTTTTATTGTGGATAGGTACAGAGCAAGGAGAAAATGCAAAACTAGTGCCTTACTAGATGCATTTACTGCCCATCTTATGTGCAATAGTGGCATCACTGAAGACATACATTCACACCATTTAGTTTTTTTTTTTTCAATTTTAAAAGTGTAATAAATCGGCAATTTGCATACTGTAAAAGATTTTGTATTCATAACTCTATATATAGAGTTCTTTGTAACATATTTTATATACAGTTTGAATATATAGAGAATTATTTTTCAATGTTGTTTCAATCCCAAATTTGTTGAAATTTTAATAACATAAGAGCTTTAAAGTTTTATATTATTCAATCACAAAATAATTTTCTCTTGGTTTGCAATTTCATAGACTAGTTATTGTAATAGTATTCTCCAAACATAACAGTTTGCATACACATCTGAAAGCATTAGTTCATAAATGACTAAATAAATGATTAATATGCTAAATAAATGACTAAACCATGACTAAATAAATGACTATAATGATTACCATGACTAAATAAATGACCAGTTAACAATAATCAATGACTAAATTAATAACTAGAAATATATGAATAAATTAATGACTAAATAAATCACTACCATGACTAAATAAATGACCAATTAACAACAATAAATGACTAAATTAATGACTAGATCAATGACTAAATCAATGACCAAATCAATCACTAGATAAATGACTAAAATAGTTTAGTCATAAATTTGGTCACGTTATAAATGACCGTTAATAAACTACTAATGGTCACGTGACCAAAAATAGTCATTTATATGAAATTTTTAGTAGTTTATTTAGTCATATATTGTTGTTTTTGTACTAGTGAATTCATAGCAGCAAAAATATTTTGGGGAAAAAATCAACAAACCAAAAGTATAAGAGTTTTTGAAAAAATTGGGAAAAAATCATATTTAAAAAAATGTAAAAAGTTGTAGAACAAGAGATAAAATCTATTTTTTTGAAATTGAAAGGTATTTCCATAGCATATAGAGATATAGAGAGAAAATAAAATAAATATTTTAACTAATGAATTGTAAAAAATAGAATAAATTTGTAGTTTATATTAAAATTGTTGATTACATTGCATTGCACATCTTTCAAAGTCAAAGCATTACTTCACATTGCATATCTAATAACTAGATGTTGAAAGATGAAAAAATTTCAATTACAATATAGTTTGTACAAATTCAACCTAAGTAGTTATGCAATAACTTCACATTGCATAACTAATAACTAGGAGCAGCTACCAATTACATTTTCTTATCATGGCATTCTATGAGACTAGATTTCTTTGAGGTATTTTTTCAAATAGTTCACTGCCTTGTCTATGTTACCACATTTTTCATACATGTCCACCAAAGCATCTTGTCAAACATTTTGTTGCCTTGTTGCTATTGCTAAAAGCCTAAAACAAGTGCTTTCGAACAAGCTATGGATGGTTGGAAAAAATATATCAAAAGCATAATAGTAAGCAACATCATAGACAAGGCAGTGAATTGTTTTAAAAAATGCATCAAATAAATGTTGTGATGGAATGCCATGACAATCCATAGACAAGGCAGCGAACTATTTGAAAAGATTCCTCAAGGAAATGTGGTCTTAAGGTGATGGAATGCCATGACAATCAAATTGCTTTTGATTGGCATGGCATTCCATCACCATGAGACCTCATTTTTTTGAGGCATTTTTTCAATGAGTTCAATGTCATTTCTATGCTACCATATTTTTTGGTGCAGGAGCACCATTGAATAGAAGTTGTCAATTCAAGGTTTTGAGGAGTAGGCTTAAGGTTTTGAGGTCTTTTGTGTAAAATAAGGTCAATGAGACCATTTCTATTGCAATGCGTTATTTTAGTTGAGGAATTGATTTCAGAAGAAGAAAACCTTGAGTTGATTGAAGTGATGATCAAGGATCAATTGCTTATGGAGGTTTACAAAGAGCTAAAAATAGATGGAGGTATCATGATGAATTTAATGTTTCATTTCTTTATTGTGCTAATTTTTTGGACAGGAAACAAGTTGAAGGTCAAAGGGAAAAATGAGAAATAAGATGAATCTTATCTCAATTGGAAAGCAAGAAAGAAAATTGATTTGCATGGACAAGATGAAACCAAAGATGAAAATGAAGGTGTTTAGGAGTTGTTTCAAGGTCAAACATGAGGAAGAGCATACAAGGGATGAAATTTTTTTTACTACATCAAGTCCAAGAGGGCTTGCAAATTTTCTTGACCGGGAGAATGATGCAGGAGCATCAGGACTACAACATGTATCTATTATGCACATTCTTGTTAATTGATCAAATTTGGTGTCTTTGCCTTGTAATAAGGTTAAATAAGTCATTTTTTCATGTATTTAGGTCATTAGGAGATCATTTAAGGTTTATTATGTCATATTACGTAGAAAATGCAAAAGTTGTTAATACAAATTGCAAAAAGTGCAAAATTACAAAAAGGGTGTAAAAATGGGGAAGGTGAAAGGTCAAGGTGGTTTTCATCGTTGGAGGTAGTTAGAAATTCAAGAGTTGTGTATGGAATACCTTTAAAATTCCTTGTAAACACTTTAGAACTCGTGGGTGATTGAATGGAAGAATTTTAATTAAGAGATAACACTGTTTTTATGCTTTTCCGCAATATTCTTATGTTTTCTGTTAATGTACAATTGTGTATAGGAATGGAAGCATATTCTATTTTTTTTAAGTGGTATTCTAAACAATCACCTTCCTCTTAATTTTTGTTTCATGCGAATTGGTGGGATTTTGAGAAAGATATTGAGTTTTTTCTGAAAATAGTGAAAACCCTGTTTTAGGGTAAGCAGAGGCAAAGAATTTTGTGTTTCTTCTTTAATTCATTCATTGGAAATTGCTAATAACTGGTGTACAGATTGTTGGTAGGACATATTTTCATGTTCTTAAGGTTTCAGGCCACGTGGATAAGATTTATGTGTAAAGGATTGAAGTTCTTGATTGCAAACTGTATACAAACTAGTAAAAGTAGAGTTTAAGATGGTTTCCACTTAGGGTTTGGTAGAGTACACATGGTATAGGGATTCTAATGAATAAATAAGATTATTTAGATCTAAATAAAGGTGATTGAATAATTGGTTAAGATATTTCGAGTTTGGAGGCATATTAACCAATAAGCCTAGGTCTGAAAATATGAAGAGGACTGGTAAAACTAGAAATACAGTGTTGTTTTATTGAGTTTTGTTTGTGGTTATTGAGTCCCTCTTATATTACATTATTTCTAAAAGGTTTTTTGGTGTATGGTGAGCCATTTCAAGTCTGGATTTAGTGGGGTTATGGATTGAACCCATTTTTTACTTGATTGTTCTGTTAAGACAGTTTGGAGACATTCTTATTTTGTGTCAAAGGTTTAAGGTTTTGAGTTGGGTCTTTGATAAATGTTATTAAAAAAGAATAGGAGATGGCTTAATTTATTTGGCTAGGAGTATTTGAACATAATTCTTGGCTTGGTTTGGTGGATTGATGAGTTATGGTGCCCATTTATAGACTATCTTGTTTTGACAAAATTGTACAGTCATCTTTGTAATAAAAAATTGAAGGTTCTTGAATTGGTATTTGTGGAAACATCTTGAATAAAGATTGGAAATGATCTAATTTTTTTTTGTAGAAAAATTTGTGCATGTTGATGCCATTGGTGAAGGAATTTTGGCTTAGCAATGGGAAGTTGTATATTGGTGGGGTCTTAAAGGGCCCAATTGATGTTTTGTGATAGTCTACTTTGTAAGATCACTAATTTGGGTTGCTTATGTTGGTGGAAAGGTATGGGCTAGTAAATTGGTTGATGTTTAATATATTTTGAAGAAACTACAAGGTTTTTATACTTTTATCTCAGTTTGAGTGTTCGATATTAATGATTTGGTGAATGGAAAAAGTCCTAATTGAGTGGACATGAAGAATTAGTTTTGAGTATTGTTAAATAAGATTGAGAAAGTGTGTTTCTTCCCCTCTATACTACATCAAAATTCAATTTAATGATTTTATTCTTGATATAGCCATAAATGTTAGTTCTTGTCTTTTTATTTTACCAATATCAATTGTTGCTCTTTGTAGGGTCAGCCCTTGGGATTTATGTATAGTAATTTCCCATGCCATTGTTAATGGAATTTTCCTATGATTACCTAGTGATATAGGTATTATAGGTATAGCATTTGGATCATTCTCATTCCATGGTGGCCTAGTGTAGTTATTGATTCTTAAAACATACATTGGAACATCTGGTGGTTTAGAGCCTAGATTGTAAACAATATCAACAACCTCCCCAAGGGATCCATTTACAAGTCCTACTTGAGTCCATAATTTTTTTGTTAGCATTATTTTTTGGCAGAGTCAATATATTAATGGGGGATTTGTATTTGAGAAAATGAGTGAAAATATTGCCTATGAAATTGAGGCTAGTGTAATGGGTGTTTTGTTAATTACGCAAACCGGTTTGTATTATTTTAAAAAAATATCCATTACCAATGAATGAATATGAATATGCTTGAGTTGCCAATAATTTTGTGATTCAAAGCTCAGAATACAGAGCCCCTATAATAGTTAGGGTCAAAGGAACAAAGTCTCAACATCAAAGTAGAGAAATATCTAAATTTTTGGATAATAATTCAGTTTCCATTAGAGATGCACACAAAGGAGGTTTTCCAAATCTAAATAAACAGAAAAGGGTAATAATGGTTGGAGAAGTGAATTCTAAATCTTCTAAAGTAAGATGCCCTATTTTAACCATAAATTTCTTCACCATAAAAAGGAATACCATGACAATATCAATTTCTATCAAAATGATGAAGAACTAGATCAACAAAATAAACAATGTTTATGATTCAAGATTACCAATGCATTCAATTGTTATAAATAATAATGTCAATTTTAATCTTATGAATTCTGATATGTATGAGCAAGAATTGTTAGATTTGAATTTTCTTCCTGAAGGACGTCTCTAGAGAAGTTGATTATACCCCACCTATTTCTACATAAGAGAAACCTGAAAGGATTATTGCTGGAGGATTTTATAGTTTTGATGGATTAGTTTTGAGTTGGATTGAAGAGGCTTCCCTAATTCTTAATAGGCCTATTTTAGATGAGAATAACATAGATTCTTGTTCTAATCCAGCTCTACCGAGTGATTCAATAATTGCAAATGTTGATTTTGAGAGCAATTTTCCCAATTTACTATTTGATAGACATTTTCCCGAGAAACAGATTATCACTTATTTTTTTACACCAGAAAGAAAGATATTCTTACTTTGAATTCTACTAATGGAGGAGTTCATAACTTCAATGGGTCTTGGTTTAGTTCAACTGGAGAGGCTTTTCTTATTCTTAATGATCCGATTGTAAAAGAATATGCTTGAGCTGCTAATAAGAATGAGAAACATCTCAAGATATTGAATTGAAAGATAATCTTTATTTTTTTTCTTTATTGGAGGAAAAACTATGAGATGAAAACCCCCACATCAAGGATCTAAGTATAAGACATTAAAGATGAGCTTTTATCTCAAAAAGTAGTTGTATGATTGTTTTTACAAAAAATACCTAAAAGATTTGTTTTATGAGTGTTAATCCAAATTCTAATATTTTTCTATTTTCCTTCTCTTGGATGTTTTAATTTGAGCATTGTGATTTTATTTACAAACAAATTTATTGAAAGTAAATGATAAAAAATGAATTACATTCAACTAAGAGATGCGTCTGAGATGTACCAATCAACTCAAATTAGAGATGGACTGGTCAACAAGAGGGTTAGTAGTTCAGTGGCAGAACATCCCAATAGCAAATCAAAGATCCTAAATTCCAATCATAATTGAGCCATAAGAAAATTAAGAATAAAATTACAAATTAAAAAATTAAAAATTAAAATGATTATGCTAATAGAAAAATATATCTTTGTTTCTGCACAGAAGATACAGTAGTTGCATTTTTTGAAGGGATTCTGTTTTAAATTATTTAAATTGACTATTACATGAATGTGCATAGAAGATACAACTAGTTTAAATTTTTCAAGTTCATTTTTCTATTTTCTAATGCAATTTGTAATTCATTGATTTATAATATGTTTGTTCATTCTACATTCCCTGCCAATGTGCAACATGCACATGCGATTTGATGGGTGCTCTACTTTAGGGGAAGCGTTCATATTGTTCTATGATATCCATAACCTTTTGCAAATCTACTAATTCTTAACTGATAACTTTGTTTTTTTCTTTCAAATTGTGCATGGCCTTCTTGATCAATAAATTTAAGGACCTCAACCATAGGAAGGACTAAATTTGTGTCACAGACGCATTTTTCTAAGTCTAGATATTCTTGGTAATATTTTCTTTTATTAGGTGCATGAGGCTATAAATTTGATTAGAAATTTCCTCATTAACCCTTTTTTTTATTTGGGAAAGTGCAAGGCCAAGGGTATGTATAGGATCATCATGGAAAAAAAAGCCCTTAAGTGGTGAAAAATTCATAAAAATCAGAGCTAGGCAACTTGACGTAAAAATTCGAATAAGTTATCTATATTATTTAAAAAATATGTAAGAATAGAATATGTAGAAAATTGAATGTAGTTTCTAGACTACTAGGTTTTTAAAATCTTTTTGGTGAAAAATTGAAATTTCAATGCAATAGTACTTAAATTTCAAGGAAAAAATAAGTAGGTGTTTGTTTGAGCACCCTAACCACAATAAAATGATAATAATTTTTATAAAATTCTAGATATAAGTAGAGACTCATGTCCGATGTAATGCATATTTTTTGTAATTTTTTTTCCAATTAAATAATTAATTATGATTTTTATTACAAATTTTAAAAATATAAAACTTGTATGTGACAATCTTTAACTTGGTCAAAACTTCATGAAATTCATTTTTTTAAATCTTATAGTATGTGAAGTATAGAATGTGATACATATATTATGATTCAAAATGTGATACCGCTTGAAAGCTATAGATGTTTTTCAATCAACCTATCAATCAGACTTTAGTCATAATTCAAATAGAAAATGAATAATAATTATTTATTAAATTCAAAGTAAAAACAAAATTTATATTGGTGGAAAGCTAAGAATATCCTTTAAAAACCCTTTTCATTTCATCAATTTTGGGTAAAAAAAAAGTTATCAACCACATACCCATCATATTGCCACTTTTTGGCCTATCATAATCCTACACATACCCCCAACCACTCTAATTTATTATATTTTAATGTTGAATAACAAGTTTATAGTCTACACCAAAAAGTATGACATTGCAGTTGTTGAATACACATGGATATTTGAATTTGCATTTTGTTTGGACTTTACAATTTGTGCCATTTTGTAGTGTTATTCATATGCTTGCCTGGAAATTTGTAAGAAATAGATAGTGAAGAGGACAACAGACCTGAAGTCCTGACTGAATCTCAGTTAGAAGAAATCCAACTCACTATAGATGAGTCACAGTAGTCTTATAACAATAGCCTTTTATGTTAGCATAAGATGAAATTCATGTGACCCTCAATAGCTCTACATCAAGCCTCTTTAATTGCAATTCTTTCTTATGAGTTATTTCTTGGTATTACGTGTGGGTCAATGGATGTTGTTGCTTTGAAGTTCAAAGCCTCTTTAAGAAACAACTTGGGGTTAGCAAGACTTATGTTGTAATAAAATTCAATATCTGTGTTGAACGACCCCAAGTTAAGGAAGTTCTTTATTTTAATAATGCCATGCAGATGGGTGTAGTAATGGGATTTATTTGGAGGAGGCATTGTAGTTGGTATGCATTTTTTACTCAGAAGAATGGTGAAAGATGAAAAGGTTTGCTAACATGTATCATGTTATCAAGATGTAAATTTTAGTGAACAATAAATCATACACCCTTCATATTGGACACACATAAATATTGAGCAGTGTGTGGGTCACAAGTTAAATATTTTTTATATCAAGTAGTGGGTAGCCACCAAGGTTGGCAAAAAAGGGGTGACTTGCAAAATAAATGTATTCCAAATGTTTGCATACAACAATACTATTTCATTTCCACATTGTGATGATTCATAATACACTTACATTATATTAACACAACTGCCAAGATGAAGGGTAAAAGTCTTGACCTCTTGAAAGGAGCAACAAGTAGAAGTAGCAAGTTCTTGAAAGAAGACACGCCTAATATGTGGAAGTTGAAACACATTGTTACTACCTTAAGTTTCTAGCACTACTTTACACTCTGCATACTTCACAATGGTTAACTTTTATTCTAAAATGCATGGCATAAAATGTGTTTTAAGTTGAATAGATGAACTTTCCACAGATATCATTGAAGAGGAGAAAGTACATCCCATGGGTTTCGAAGTTAAGGAGTTTTTCAAATCAATAAATTGATCTTTAAAACAAATCATTGATATCATTCAATAAATTCTCCCCAATGACATGTCCCTTGCCATTTTCACCCCCAACCCCTATAGAGGATGTTTCAAGGGTGCATAGGAAACATCACCCCCTAGTTCCGTACGTGAAAAAAAAAATAGAAACGTCTGGGGAATGTCCCTCTTTTTCCAATGGACATTGGGGGATGACTAGCCATCCCCCAGATGGCTAGGGGATGTGTAGGAATGGGTAGGCCATGGTCTTTTTGGTTTGAAAGGTCATCATCTAGGCTTGGTGATGGGGGCTTCGCCCCTCAACACTACCCTCGCTACCCTTAGACCTTGTGACCCCACTAGGGGTGCTGCCCCTCGACCTCATTGGGGACATTGCCCCCAAACCCCCACCAATTTATAAGTCTAACCAAGTAATAGACCAATGATTAATCATGATCACAAAATTTTAAAAAATTCATATCCTTTGTTGTAAATTTTTGCATCTTCATAGTTGAAGTCACAATCAAGGATGATCTTATTTCACACCTTGGAGAATTTGTTTAGTATACAAGGATTGCCACAAACAAAGCTGGCATGCTACAGTCATTATATTGTTGAATACAAGGTCTTAGTCAGTAGGAAATGCCACTTTCATAATGCAATGCCAAAAATTAAAAATGTATCAGTCATGTCGTTCGTAGACAATTGATAGAATAATCCCATCTATTAGTATCCTAGTTGAGGGAAAATTGGAATATAACCAATTATCTTTTTACTTAACCATTCCTCTTTGTTAATTAGTTTGACAATGTAACATGCAATCTTGAAGGCTTTAGGAAATCTTTGATAATAAATCTCACCTGAATATACACACAATCAAGCATGTCTTTATTAACTCATGCTCATGTATATAAATAACATCATAATTCCTATTCTTACAAAGATTCTATATCATATAATGTCTATGATAAATGCTTGATCAATGTTATCATATGATAAATATTTGAAATTTCCTTAATTTTTAAAATTTTCCCTATTTTTTAATAGTCAATCCCTAAAAGATGGCCAAAAAAAATCATGTACTTGAAAACATGTCCCACCATCCCTGTCCTCGACACTTGGGCGAGAATAGCATTCAAGTAGAGAAAGAATATCTTCTTTACTTAGAATTTACCATGTTTTTATATTCCACAACTAATGTGGATCGACTTATTTCATTACACACAATTTCTAGATTATTTGGAGACTTGCATGCCATTTGTTAACAATTAACAATTTTTCATGTAGTTATACAAGGAAAGTATTGCATGTAATGATTAAAAAAGTGACTTCATAGTTGCAGAAAGATAGAAATAATGTGATGCATCACGCTAAATTATAAGCAAGGCTTCATTTTGAGTAACATTGATCTTGAAATATAAAGGTTCTTTAAGAAGATAACAAAACACAAGGACTCTATTTGATATTTAGCAATAAAACTTTGAATGTTTGTTATAATCATATATAGATGCCCTATTATGATCATTGTTGACAATTTGAATGCTGCATGTTATGAGCTTAACTACACACCCTAAGCCTTGGATTGTAGCATGACAAGGTTTCACATTATCAGATATGGTGAACATATGGCTCAAATCCACTATTCACAAAAAGGTGAAGTTACTACCCAAGCAATATAAAAATTATAAGATGGTTGGGAAAGCTGCAAGAGAAAGAAAAAAAATTAGGACAGGACAAAATATTTCATTGCTCAAATCTTGAAAGTGAAGAAAAATACAGCTAAATGTGCATGGTTTACACGAATTTTATTAAAGGTTCAAAGTGAATGTTCAAATAATGGATATTTTTAGTCAAAGAAAACCACAACCATTGTCTTTTAATTCAAAAATTTGGTGAGAAGTTAGAAGCTATTGAAGGCTAGTTTCAGAGTAGCTAGATGAATGTTGGAATAAGAAGTTAGTCACAAGCATAAAAAACAATTTCAAATATGGGCGTTAACTACTTCTATAAAGCAATCTCAAAAAAGTATTGTAGATCAAAAATCACATCTATGAGGCACAATTTTCTTCCAATACAATTGGTCAAATGGAATATAAACCCTTATTTGCAAGACAAAAATAAAATTTTACCTCCAAACTATCTCTGGAACCAAGTGATGAGATCAATACTTTCTATTGTTGATTTGCTTGCCTTGCTGTGGAATTCAGTGCCTGATTTATGTTAAGGAAAACTTGAATCCTTTTATGTTTTTGTCAATTGCAAGTTACCCTTTCAACATAGATTCATATCTTCAATGGAAATCTATGTTAAAGTTGATGAAAAGGAAATGGAACCTGCATAGATTACCTGGATTTCCTTGCTTCTGGTCATCTGAGAAAATGAAAGCATGGCTGGGAATCATTGTGTATTCTCTTTTTCTAGAAGAATTTCAAATTGGGTTTCCTATACAAAGGCCTTCTGAAATATTTAGAGCACATGCATAGAAATTTGAAACAATGTAAAAGGAAAGTGATTATACAAACCTAAAAAAAACACCATTCTGTACTGTCGGAAAAGCCCACTGCTGAAACTTTAATGGCTCTTGAGTCGTTTGACTATCACACAGTTCAATGAAGCATGCTTTAGAAGGGAAGTGATTGTTGCGGATATATAATGTATAATTCTGATCCATTTTTTTTTTCCTGCAAATCGATTTATAATGCACACAAATATGCTTAAGATCTATCAAATATGATGATGAAGTATGTTACAAAAGTGTACAATAGCATTGCTTATATAGACAAGGTGTAATAATCAACCTAATGCAAAACATTAAATGACTCCATTCCATTATTAAATGACTTAAGATGTACTAGAATTAACTAAAAGTTAGTATAAGATATGATAAGATCTTATCTAAACAACTAAGAATTCTATAAAAATGCCTTATATAGACAAGCTGTAATGATCTATCTAATCCAAAACATTAAAAATGACTCAAGTTTCATTATTAAATGACCTAGGACACTAGAATTAACTAAAAGTTAGTATAAAATATGATAAGATCTTATCTAAACAACTAAGAATTCTATAAATGTGCATAGAACCTAAGTGGACTTAACATTAAATAAGACCCATTAATTAACTAGTTAGGTAAATTACCTATTTACACCAACACCCGATATTGTCTTAAGCAAGGCATTTTACATCACTCAACAACTTGCAAATTACATTCAAGAAAAATTCAACTAATGTAGTGTATTGGAATCTATTTATTTTGGAGGTAGTAAGGATATTAAACTATTTGTGGTATATTAGACCTTGGAGGTGTTGGAGTTAACAACCCAAGATCTTCAATCTGCAACACCAAAGAACCTCCACAAGAGATAGAGAGAAGCAACAATGGAAGATGCTATTCCACCAAACAAGGATTGCAATATGATACAAAATTATCAATGCAATACTATACAATGCTTTATGCAATTACAATATGCTAGAGATGCCTTGCTTATAAAGGCAAGGATGAGAGATAGGATAAGACAAGATCATGACAAGTGTCTTAATCCTATCACATGAGACAACTAACTCATAACTACCTAGGAAGTGGAAATTCTAGATGAGAATAACTAATACTTATCTAGATATGACAACTAATATCCTAAATGAGCTGTATGTAGATTAGAGTCCCCTAAGTCCCTAATTAAAGGAATAAACTGGTGCACAAGACTGTCACCTGGCACTATAAGTACAACAGGAGGTACAAAACCAATTAAAATACAAAGATGGGTCCGACAGCTAGGCGATGGGGTGCCACATGTACAAAACAAAAAACTCTCACAAGCGGAGAAAAGGAGAAAAACCCTGTGGGAGAAAACTCCTCTCCAAAAGAGAGAAAGAAACAAAGAAAACTAATGAAGGAAGGAGGACTCCTCAAGACCCCCCAAGAAAAACTTCCTTCACCCCAAGCATTGATCGCAACTGAAGATAACGAGGCGATGCCAAAGGTTTAGTGAAGATGTCTGCAACCTGCTGATCTATAGGCAAATACTCCAAGCTGAGAACACCATCCTAGATGAGCTTCCTGATGAAGTGCATGTGGATCTCAATATGCTTAGTCTGCTGATGCTCCACTGGGTTGCGAGAAATATGAATGGCACTCTGATTGTCACACCAAAGAGTAGTGGGTTGAGTGGAAGGGAATCCGAACTCAGTCATCAACTGACGAAGCCACAAAACCTCCTGACTAGCCAACACGGCACCTCGATACTCAGCCTCTGTTGATGATAATGCAATAGTTGTCTGCTTCTTGCATGACCATACAATCGGACCAAAACTAAGGCAAAAGACAAAGCCAAAAGTAGACTTCCGATCATTGACATCACCAGCCCAATCTGAGTCAGTGAAGCCCACAATCTGAGATGCACCTGAAGTGTAGTGAATGCCAAAATGAGTAGTGCAGATATCTCAAGATGCGCTTGGCCTTCAATGAATCTCATGAGGCTCTGTGAAGGCGAGAACAAGTCCAACCGCCAAAGGAAATGTCGGGGCGACTATGTGTCAAGTACAAAGGCGCCAACCAGCTGCCGATACAAGGTGGGATCAGGCTGGCGGAGAAGTGCAGGCGGAAGGCGGTACAACACGGTGGAGGCCGGGTAGAGGCGGGGCTTGCAATCGACCATGCCAAAATCTCTAAAACAAATCAGAGCATGCTGCTAAATGAAGATCTACCGAGGAAGTCGGTAGATAGAGACCAAGTAATGCAAAAGACCAAGATTAGGTCGCCAATAAAATGGCTCCATCAATACTTTCGTTGTGTACTCGAATCATGGAGAAATTAGAACTACTGTGAGAATGAAATCACATCCACATAGAGCACAAGTATAAGTAGATCCTCTCCAGCAATCTCTCATTAGTATAAAGCGTGGGGATCAGATGGCAGCGGCGTGGTAGGAAGCAAACGAAACTGTCCATCTTCTCCTTACCAAGCCGAGGGGCTTGTTGGGGTTTTCATACAATGAGTCGAGCACGCAAACAGAGTGAAGAGTCGCAAAACACGGTGGCTGCTCCATATAGATCTCCTCATGAAGATCCCCATGCAAGAAAGCACTCTTCACATCCATTTGATATACTGACCATCCCTGAGATGCAGCTATAGCAAGGACAAGGTGAATAGAATCCATCTTGGAAACAGGAGCAAAGATCTCAGAATAGTCAATCCCTTCAACCTGAGAAAATCCCTTTGCAACAAGACGAGCCTTGTACTTGTCAATGGAACCATCTGCTGCATACTTGGTATGATACACCCACTTGCATCAAACCAACTTTCTTCCCTTAGGAAGAGGCACAAGATCCCAAGTATGATTCTTCATCAAAGAAGAATACTCATCATCCATAGCACTATCCCACTCTGGAATACCTGAAGCATCTGAAAACTTCTGAGGATCATCTGAAACTGCATGACTCAAAAGAATAATTCCAGAAGTCTGAGAACGAGTGCGGCAAGTGTCTGTGGGATCACCAACAAGAGGACTAGCCTCCTCAAGAGTAACTCGAGCCCATCGTGGCCTAGTGGGTGAGTGAGGAGGAGGTTCATCAAGACCATCATCAAAGTCTTCCTCAAGTAGCAAAGTATCATGAATTGAAGAAGACTGAGTAGGTTGTGATGAAGAAGAAGTTGAAGGAGGATCTGACTGGGTGAAGGTCTCAGAAAACTGAACATCACGTCGGAAATGAACCTCTCGTGTGTCAGGATCAAACAATTTGTATGCCTTCACATCCTCACAGTAGCCAACAAAGATGTAATGCTGACTCTTCTTCTCCATGGATTTACTCCGACCATTCAGAATGAATGCCCAAGCCTCACTACCGAATACTCTGAAGAAGGATACATTAGGCTTGCGATGAGACCAAGCCTCCTCAGGGGTCATATTTTGCACTGCCTTGTGGGGCATATGATTCTGAATATAGTTGGCACAATTGATAGCTTTGGCCCAAAAGGCGGGAGCCATGGACCTAGATTGAATCATACAATTGGCCATTTCCCTGAGAGTCCCGTTCTTTCTCTCTGCCACACCATTCTGTTGAGGAGTGTAAGGAACTGTGTGCTGATGAAGAATACCATGCGCACTGCAAAAATCCTGAAAAGCCTGATTGACATACTCCCCCCCATTATCTGTGCGTATCTGTCAAAGAGAAAAACCTGATTGCTTCTCCACAAATGTTTTGAAGGTCTTGAAGTTGGTGAGGACTTCACTCTTGAGCTTCAAAAAATAGACCCATGTCCGGTGGGAAAAATCATCAATGAATGTTAGCACATACTTAGCCCCTGAAAAAGAAGGAGTTGGGAATGACATGAGATGACTATGGACCAACTCAAGGGGTGTGGTTGCACGTGTAGCGTGTCCCTTAGGAAAAAAGTCTTGATGTTGCTTGCCAAGAACACATCCTTGACAAACACCATCTGTGCAAGTGATCTTTGGAAGACCAACCACTAAGTTATGTGCTTTCATTTGCTGAAGATATCTATAATTCAAGTGCCCAAATCTCTCATGCCAAAGCTTGCTCATTGAATCAACATGAGCAACAAAACATGAACTTGATGAAGACTCAAATCCATCAAATCGATACAAATGATTCTCATGATCAACTACCCCTATAGCAACAACCTTCTCAGGATCTTGCAACTGTCTAATAGTCACATTTTGTGGAGTAAACTCAACTGACTTCCCATCTCCAGAATGAAAAATCTGATATATGGAAAGAAGATTCACTGAAATATCAAGAACAAGAAGAACATCCTCAATGCATCCATCTAGCATCTGAACGGAGCCTGTCCCCAAAACTGGAATCTGTGAAGAGTTCCCAACTGCAATCTGAGAAGTAGAAGTATGAACAATGGAATCAAGAAGATCACGTGAATTGGTCATGTGATGTGAAGCACCTGAATCAAGAATCCAACTATCTGAAGGTGAATGCATAGCTTGTGCAGAAAGAGCTTGCCCTTTGCCCATGGAAGAAGGCTTAGCCACTAAAATATTGTGCTTCTTCATAGCTTCCTCCAAGGCCTCTAATCTCTTAAAGCAATGAGATGCATCATGCCCAGTTTTGCCACAAAATGAACAAGGATCTCCTTTCTTTTTCTTGGACTGGGAAGAAGAATCTCCAGAGGTAGAAGAAGAAGGAGATTGAGTGGACTTCTGATTGTTCTTCGGCTTCGGTTTGGAGGGATTCTCACTACCAGAAGATGATTCTGCTTTGGGCTTCTTCTTGTTCTTTCCCTTACCCTTGGATGGTTGAGCCATTAGAGCATGATTCTTAGAATTAGGTAAGGCATCCAACTGAATTAACTTGGCCTCTTCCCTAGTAAGACGCTCACAAAACAACTCAAATGTAGGCATTTTGTAATCTTTCCCCATTGCATCCATAGTTGAATAGAAAGTAGAAGAAAACACTTGATAAGGGCCCTTTAACTTAGACAGAATCAAGAAGATACATTCATCACTAGATACATCATGTCCACATCCTTTCAACTGTGACAAAATCATCTTGAATTGTGCAAGAAAATCCTGCATTGAAGGAAACGCATCTGGAGAGAGGGATTGTAGTTCTGCTTGAAGTTGCAAGGTTCTGAAATGATTTATTTTACCATACAATTCTTCAAGTTTGTCCCAAACATTCTTAGGTGTTTTGCACTCTGAAATATGAAACAACAAATTATCAGATACATGTAAGCCAATGAGCCCTTTTGCTTCATCCATTTTACATCTATGGACAAAATTTTCATAATCCCTTGTAAATTCAGGTTGTTCTGCATCTAACATTGGCCATAGACCCTTAGATTGTAACAATTGAGTCATTTTTAGCTTCCATGTATGATAATTGTGTGGAGTGAGTGGTTCAATTTTCCTTAGATCCGCCATGAACACCAAAAGAAAAGGACAATGTGGCACTTGAATTGTGCCTTTCACCCCCCAGAATGTATTAAAAACTGATTTTGCAACCCCCCCAGCAAATCACAATGAACAAATCTTGCAATTTTTACAAGTAACAAGCTCAAATCAACCGTTTATAACACACGGTGATTTTTACAAATTTTCAAAAAAAAGAGCTTGCAAAGCTGAAAACAGAGGTTACAAACAGATTCCTTGTGATTTTCTGATCAATTTCAAAAAAAAGTTTGCCAAATTTTGACTTCGTTGGCAAAAGTTACATCAAGAACAAGCAATAAATGTACTTGTACCTTCAAGCTGAAAAATATGGCAAAAAATGGCAAAATCTGGCAAAATCACCTACACCACTACGAAGTTCATCAAACCAGCTTTCCAACGATATCTTGTTTGCGAAAAACTGACTCCGTGGTGAAAAGTTATGCAAAAATGAAAAAAATGCCTATTTTAGGCACTTTGAAGGCTAAACAGGTGCAAAAATTGAGCCCTCGGGGGCTGGCTCCTGGTCACCGGTGGCGGTCGGCGGCGGTTACCCGTGGCGGTCTGCACCGGGTGGCTGTCTGCGGTCAGTCGGCGGCTGGCGAAGCCCGTGGCGGAGGCGGTTAGTGGCTCTCGTGTTCCTGACGGTTTCCGGTGGCGGTGAAGACCGCTGGCGGCTCTTAAGCCGCTGCGGACTCCGCTGGCCGCTGTTAAGCCGCTGGCGGGTGTGAAACCCGTGGACAGTCCGCAGACTTTATTGTCTACGGCTTAAAAATCCGACAACATAAAAACAAACAATGATATGCGCTTTTTGAAGCGCTTAAATTTTTTTTAAAATGCCGACAGAAAAAAATTCAAAGTATAATAATTTTTTGATTTTTTTTTTCTGACGACGTCGTACCTGCGCGGGGGGCCGTACGGCTCCTTGGCTAAAAATTTTTTTCTCCGAAGACAACTTTTGCCGAATATAGGCAAATTATATATCAAAAAAATTAGAAACGGCCACCCGAATGCAATGGAAGACTTATTTTTGGCTCAAAGTGCTCCTATAAAAAGTTGTTCACTAGATCTTAGCTCGAAACCCTTCTTTGCCAAAGTTGCCAATGGTGACGAAATTGAGTGAAACAAAAGCCAGATTCGACTTTTTCGAGCCTCCTGAATGGAATGGGATAGCCTAAAATACTGCCACTATGGCCAAAAGCGCTGCAATCACCAGATCTCACCAAAATGCAAGCATGCAATATAGGATACAAGAACTCAAAAAAAATGACAATAGAAATTGATGGAAACTCTCTAATAAAGAAATGGAAGGGGCTTGCTAGATTCAAAGCTCTGATACCATGTTGGAGTTAACAACCCAAGATCTTCAATCTGCAACACCAAAGAACCTCCACAAGAGATAGAGAGAAGCAACAATGGAAGATGCTATTCCACCAAACAAGGATTGCAATATGATACAAAATTATCAATGCAATACTATACAATGCTTTATGCCATTACAATATGCTAGAGATTCCTTGCTTATAAAGGCAAGGATGAGAGATAGGATAAGACAAGATCATGACAAGTGTCTTAATCCTATCACATGAGACAACTAACTCATAACTACCTAGGAAAGTGGAAATTCTAGATAAGAAAACTAATACTTATCTAGATATGACAACTAATATCCTAAGTAAACTTAACATGTGAATTAAGTCCCCTAAGTCCCTAGTAAAGGAATAAACTAGGTACAAGACTTATTCACACCAACAGGAGGAATAGTCCTCTTAATCTAGAGTGTCTATTTTTAAGAGAGACATTTTTATTACAAAAATTGTTGGCAGATTATTAATGACTTAACTTTCCCAATTATGGTCTCATTTGGATGGTCAATAAATAATAGTTTACTATATATAATATATTAGAATAATATATGCAAAAAAAATGATAGAATCTAATATGGAAGGAAAGATGATATGAAATAACTTGCACAATAGAAGAATATAATAGCTTGAATATGCTACAAATAATTGATAATAATATGCCACTTCGAGGGGGAAACCTCTTAATCCACTATGAGGGTGATACCTCCAATAATCTTCAATAAGAACACAATACTCAACATGATGCTATTAACCTACCTATACCTCATTTAGATACCATACTTATGCCTAGGATATCACCCAGGCTGACCTTGATAACCCTATATAAGCCTTAGACTGACCTAAATGACTCAATAACATTATAATAATGATAATGTGACTTAATAAAGAGTTAAGGTAGTCACAAATCGACTATGTTTAACACTATACATACTATAGGGGTAGGGGCATATTATATGATTGATTATTGGTTGACTAGTTGAAATCTTTTGTTTACAAGAGTAGAAAAATGGGTAAAAGAATGAAATTCCTCAAGAGAGAAAATTATACACATTGCATAAATAATAGACACATTCATACTAGCAACATACCTATCCATGAAAGAAATCATTTTATAAAGAATCATATTCACGGTAGGCCTTGGACTACTTGATATATCTAACTAGAACATGAAACAATTTTAATGTGCCACAATGGTAGGCCTTGCAACAATGATACAATCAATTTTGAATCACAAAGGCCCAAAACACATGAATTTGAAAACACTTTCATTATTTCATCACTTTATTGTGCCAATTCAATAGTGTAATATGATACAATAGAGATTCGAATTGAAAATGTTGGCATGAAAATGGATAGGCTTGAATACAATGTTGAGATTATTAATTTAACTATGCCAATTACCGAGGAATTCCTATGTCTTAGAACTACCTTTCACAAATGAGAATTTAGATTTAACACAAAAGTCAAGAATCCACAATAATTATATTAAGCTAAGACAAAACTCATTGCAACAAACAAAGGGAACCTAATCAAGGTTTCCCATGTATAGAATCACTACTTAGGATAATTTCCACAACTCTATATATGACAATTGATGGAGATAAGGTAGGACAATGTGTGCATATAAACCTATGCATGTATAGTGACCTTCCATGTGAAAAGTAAATAAATGAGATGCCAAAGGAATAGGGGCATGACTCATGCACAAATATTGATGTAGAGAATGTGCACATCTACGAAATAATACACGTGTAAATTTAGACCATGAATTAGAAAATTGAGGTCGAGCAATGTTACCTATGTTATTCTTGTAAAAATTAATTAAGCCTGACTAAATAAACTTAACATTTTTAATACTAAAAACCATTAATTTGTTATAAATCTTAAATTCATGGAATCAAGTTATTCATGGTAGATGTAGAAGTGAGTTCTTCATATAATTTTATTAAATTTCTTTGTGAATAATATAAGTAAGGTTCATTTGCGCTTAGAGAGATAATAGTAATTTTCAGCCTATTTATTACTAAAATTATTATACATATATTTATTACCTTTGAACTTTTTAATTGGAGTTAAGTGTTTTTAGTAACTTTACAAGTTTTGTATTACTGAAGTTATTGGAAAAAGTATTGTTTGTTGAGTTTCTTTATCTTCTTCAAAATGATAAGATTCGATCATTGTTAACTTTATAAGCTTTGTATATTGAAGTCATTGGAAAATTTATTGTTTGTTTAGTTTCTTTATCTTCTTCAAAATGATAAGATTAAATATCATTGTATCTATAACTTATGTTTTTTTTGGTCTCTAGGTTCTTATTTGTGGTGGATTTGTGGGGAAAAATATTTGTTTTTCTTCTTATTATAATCTCTACAACTTCTTGTTTAATTTAATTTTATATCTTTTTTTCCAAAATAAAATAAGAAAATTATAATGTGGATTTAATCATTTTGATAATATTTTCACAAAAAACATATTTCACTAGACCCTTTCCATGGGTACATAAAACTTAGTTTTGTACATTTAATTGTCTGGATGATTTTGGGAAATCCACTTTACTATTTGTAAGAGTTCTAGACATTTTGAGAGAGAATCTAGACTATGAGTAGTACCAGGGCTTTTGCATTTCTAGATTGGACACTCTTCCCTAGAACCTAATATGTTTTTATGAAGAAACTAGGGTAAGTGCATGGAAATGTGAGACTAAAAGGGGGTCTTAAGTGGTCATTTTTTAATCAATAAAAACTAATCTTGGATGAGAAATTGAAGATAGTTATGCTCAAAATTTGAGGATACAACAAGAACAAGAATCATAGTGCTTTGAATTTACTTTTTGAAAATTTATTTGAATTTTAGACAAAATGACTTTTCATTCCTCTAAAAATAGGGTGCAAGGACAACATGGCCTCATTTGTTTACCTATCAAAGAGAAATCTACCATCATCAAATGATGAAATCCACACCATGATCCATAGATTCTAAGTGAAAGGGTTTTTGAAAATTGAAATAATGTATTTGTTGAGGCCCAACACCATAAAAAAAATCCCACTGTTTCTTTTTCAAGAAAGACTGGACCAAACTTTAAAAGTAATTTGCAACCATTTGAACTCCCTTTATAGTGGGAAGATAGATCAGGTGGCCTTGGATAATAGAAAAACATCATCACTTGATTCCCCTGTTATAAAAATTTTAAAAATAGAAAAGGGATTTTGTATTTTTATCAGGCGTTAATGGTGGTGCCCATCACCTACACCATATAATTATTCACTTCCAATCAAGAGATTTTTTACTGTGATTTCTCTCTAACCATGATCAAACATTTCAACTTGAATGTAGTCACAAGAAAGTAGGGGAAGATAAAAAAATAATGCTCTAAGCATGTTAGAAGCAATAGGAGGTCATATGACGAGTGATGCAGAACATCACACCAAACCACTTAACAACATCTTTCCTTTAGGGGTTTCAATCCCAGAAAAAATCAGGAGAAGATAAAATATATAAACATCATTTTTTCACTTAACTTCCATAAAAAACTAACTAAAACTCATCTACCATCACAACAAAATGCATCAAGTTCTCAAACTCAACAAATCACATCATAGAATACTCATTCTCTAAGGAAATAAAACCACTAAACCATCCATCACTGTTGTTATTCCATTACCAAACTATCTAATCATGGTATACATCATATCTTTAATGAAATCAAACCAACATCATGTACAAAGCAAACTTACTTCTGTTTCTTAGACTCACTATCAAACACTAACTTACTCATCAAGAAGTCCTTGTTCAAGTCACTCAAAGCAACAAACCTTATGATCTCCTTCAAAATAAAGAAGCATCCTTAAAGGCATGATTATTACATCTGAGACAAACCAAGAATCCTTTCATAACTTTGTGCCATCAGACCTTTCATCTGCAATCACAAGAATTTACAATTCTTTATTAAATAACCTTGTTTTGAACATAACCAAAATCATCAACCTGTCTTATAATCTCTAGCCAACTACAAATTCATCAATAAAACCATCAGACTGACTGTTGACAAACACTTAGTGCTATTCCTTTTACTATTTTGAACAAAACTCAGTTTAGCAGCCATCCCATCAAATTCTTTTGTAAGTTGCAAACCCTTTAATCGGGTAAATCTTACAAACTAGATGTAGATACTAAGGGCCAATCACTTGTTTAGATACCTTTTAATATTCAAGAAAACATATCAAAAGCTTACAATGGCTTGCTTTGCAAAAACTTTCAAATTCTCAGACAAAACGTTGGAAAAGGCTACTAGTTTAGGCTTCTTTTACAAAGGATACCCACTTTAGGTTACTCCAAAACTACAAATAACATCAATCAGTCTTCAGTCACACCATAAAACTTAGGATTTCAACATTTTTAGAGATTGAAAATCTTAAAAATAGTCTATACTATCAAATCCTTGATTCTAGGGTGAAAAGACACCAAAACAAGGAGAGTTTTGTGGATAACACACTTACAAGCCTCCAAACCTCCAGAAAAAACTTCCAAAACCTTGAAATAAATTTGAATACACCTTCTACATCATTTCCAAGCCTCTGCAAGCTTTGTTCCTTCATGACCCGTGACTGTAGAAAACCCTTTTGCTTGGAAAACCCTACAAATACCCTGTAACTACAACTCTTCTTCAATGTATTCTTGTTCCCCTACAAAAAATAATATAACCAAACCCTTAAATATTCTAATTCACTCTACTCCACCATTCTATAAAGTCTAATTCAGTGGAGTAGAGATCATCCTCCTATTTGACTCTCAAAACCCTAGTTTGAGGGTTACAAACTGAACTTCAAAAAAATGCCCTAACAATTGATAAACTCAATAAATTTCCCTCTAAATACACTCAAATGAAGGATAATTCTTTGTTCTGCTTGAATCTACAAAGATCAGGGCCTAATCTACTGTATAGGTTGTACAAAAGTCAACAAATAGAAATAAAAACAAAAAATTATAGTAGGGTGCTTTTATTTGATATCTTTCTCCAAGAATACAATGGAATTCCTTTTGCTCGACCTTTTCAATCCTTTTAAAGAAGTTTCCAAATATATTTTTGTCTTCTCAACAGTTACAACTACCTCTTCAAATTCTTTGAATGACCCATTTCTTCAAATCCCTCTTTGTCTTTTGCATATTCTTGTTTTTTCTCTGTTTACATATTAGGCAATATCACAAGTTTTGTATTTTCTCATCTCTTTGACTACCTTAGACCTATTACATGGCTTTAATATATCCAAATTAGTCTTTACATAGCCTTGACACATTATTTTTAGGCTTCAACACACAAATTTGAGAAATTAGCCATTTGAAGGCATTTTACAAGATCTAGGTGCTTCTGCACCAATGAGGCTCCTTTAAAAGATCCATAGGAACCATTTCCCTTCTAATGCATTTTCTTTTCTTGCATATCAATTATTTTGTGTACAATTTCATATAATCACTTTTTTACCATGTGTAATTCTTCTTATAATGTAAGCATGGATTTTTTATCAATTGACTGTTACATAGTTCAATGAACCATATATTCTTTTCTATGAAATATAGAGATACTAGCTTACACATTTTTTCAGTATTTATATGACATTCAATGTGATACTTGAAAAATATATTATGCAGTCCAAAGTTATAGAGATATATTATATTGATTTTATTTTATTAATATTTTAATGTTACTTTTTAATAATATTATGATTTATTTTTAAAAAAATTATTGAATGTGTTACATAAATTTTATATTAAAAATTAATTATAAAAATGTTTAAATAATTAAAAAGATAAATTTAATGCATATGAGTATGTGTCTATTTAGAAGTATTTAAGTGCTTATATTAAAGCTTGAATGTTATCTTTTGTATTAGTGAATTTCTTAATTTTATTTTTGTTTTATATTAACATTTCAAATGGTGAGATCCATCATCATACAAAATATTTATAGAGAATGTTTGATACTTTTGTTTTCTAGATAATAGTGGTTATTATGTATTAATATATAATATATTAGTTAATTGTAAAGAATAGGGTATTAAACATATGTTTTTATATGTATACAATAGTGAAGGAAAATAATTATAATTTTATGCACACACAAACACATTTACATTAGTAATTGATAATTATGGAAGTGATAATTAAATAATTTATACTGCATTGGGAAATTAAAGGTATTACATAAGGGTATTTAACTCTAGATTATTTTGATATGCTTCTAAATCTCATTGTTATGGAATTAGAATTGAATTCTCTTTTGCCTCGAATTATACATAAAGAATAACTTTTTCCAAGTCAATTCTATAAGTTTAAATCATTTACAATTGAGGATTCAATATTATAATTATATAAACAAATTTCTAGATTTGATTGTGTAAAATTAGATGCAAAAAAAATTATGCAATCAAATCCAAATTTTTTTTTTTATAATCATTATGGATTGTGGAAACTTGATATATCTATTTAATATTATAATTCATGATCTTTCACTCTATGGTTCACCCAATATCTAGAATGTTTACTACACTAAAATAACTAGTGGTATTTAAGAATACCTTTAGAGGGATTTTATGTTACTAAGGGACACATTCTCATAGGTCAACCCTTTGAATAATTGGATTTAAAATCATTCTAAAGATCAAGGACTACAATATTCAAGCATGTAAATGCTTACCAAATGATGTAGTATAAAATAGATCCTTTGTAGGTTCTCCAATTGAAATGTTTCTAGCATGCTCCTTTCTTATATGTGAATAATATAAAATGTTTCTAATATATCAAAATGAATTTAATCGTGAACCTTTA
Source organism: Sequoia sempervirens (assembly GCA_007258455.2). NCBI lineage: Eukaryota > Viridiplantae > Streptophyta > Pinopsida > Cupressales > Cupressaceae > Sequoia > Sequoia sempervirens. Next base: position 185,944 of record VDFB02146185.1, on the reverse strand, counting down.
AATACAAGGAAATTGAACAATAAATCATGCAACTGTTACACCCTAATTGTGTAATTACTACTTACTATTACTAAGTAGGGTAAAATGTGAATGTAATGTGAATTCAGTGGATGAATAAATTATGTGTGCACTTTGTTATCATTTCCTTATGAATGAATTTCATCTCATTTAATGTTATATGAAGGAATGCATTTATATAAATGAATGAATATTGTGTTGATATTCTAACTTTAGAGATGTAATGTGTATATTGCATATTTTGTGAATAGCTGGTTGTTGTGTACATGTGTTGGTGTTTGTAGGTATGTACATGTTCAATTCCTCCAGGCAGAGGCGAATTATCACTCAGGAGAAGGTCTTGGTCGAGTAACTAGTAACATAACCTATATGAGCTTACACACACCATAGTAGAATAATTGAGTCAGGTTATTAAGTGGGAAGTTGGTAAGTCATCCTTCGATGTTATGTCTGCTTTAGTAAAAGTATAGTTTACTATTTTGTGCATTATTGTGTTAGGGAGGGGGTTGGAGGAATCAATCATAGATTCCTGCTATAGGTCTTGCTTGCAAGACCTCCTTGGTGTTCTACTCCACCACCTTAACCTATAGGTCCCTTTTCATGTTTAGGTACCCCTGGTTCTCCTGGCCAACCCCATTGCTATCACAAATTAACCAACCAAGTCACTCTTGTTGCAATAACCCTAACTCTTCCTTAGCCTTTAATCTTCCCTAAAGACTAACTATACCTCCAAAGTTTGAACTTTGACTTGCAGAGGTGTAGAGGTGTTTTAACACATTGCAATCCATCCAATTTTTATTCTTAAGCTTCCTCCTATCTCCATTTCTTGGTCGCTTTCTTTAAACCCTCATTTAGAGTTAAAAAGGCTACTAGCCCAAGAGCCCCAATTAGGTCTGCCTCTCCGAGAAACTGTTTGACTCTCACAATTTCTCCAAAGAACCACCAATCTTTCTTTGAGGTTCTTGCTTCAAATGGACACCTCTCAAGGATTTTTGAGGTCTTGAGTCTTCATCAACCGTACAAGGCCTCAACTTGAAATTGGGAAAAATCTAGGGTTTTCAAGCCTTTTCTGGCTGCTTCCAATCTGTTGAATCTTTCACTGACCTAATGTGTTAATGGAGCTTCCTCCTAATTACCAGACCTTGGTAAGAATTCCATCTACCTTCTCAAAAAGGAAAAACAACAAAATTCAATCACTCCTGCAAGATATGTGCTCTGCACTCCTGGTCTTCCCTAGCTAGACTCTTCCTGGCTCGCCTAAGGCAAGACTTTGCCAACAGTTCCTGCACTCACACAAACCCTAAAACCTACCATATGTACAAACATGGAGCCTAGTCACTGTTCCCAAAGGGACGTACAATTTGTATAGTGGGAAAGTGGTCTAGCACTCCATTTTCTCAAGACTGCCTTGTTCAGACCAGCAACAAAATGAAAACAAACTATTTACAAACAATTGTTGAAAACGAATGAAAAAGGATAATAGATGGCACATAGAACTTGTATTCTATCAACA
>VDFB02146185.1:166901-184313 GCA_007258455.2 Sequoia sempervirens | reverse complement strand
TCCTCTTGAAGATCCCCATCGCGAGAAAGCACTCTTCCCGCATCCATTTGATATCACTGACATCCACGAAGATGCAGCTATAACCGGGACAAGATGAATAGAATCCATCTTGGCAACAGGAGAAAAGGTCTCGGAATAGTCAATCCCTTCAACCTGAGAAAACCCCTTTGCAACAAGATGAGCCTTGTACTTGTCAATGGAACCATCTGTTGCATACTTGGTATGATACACCCACTTGCATCGAACCAACTTTCTTCCCTTAGGAAGAGGCACAAGATCCCAAGTATGATTCTTCATCAAAGAAGAATACTCATCATCCATAGCACTATCCCACTCTGGAATACCTGAAGCATCTGAAAACTTCTGAGGATCATCTGAAACTGCATGACTCAAAAGAATAATTCCAGAAGTCTGAGAACGAGTGCGGCAAGTGTCTGTGGGATCACCAACAAGAGGACTAGCCTCCTCAAGAGTAACTCGAGCCCATCGTGGCCTAGTGGGTGAGTGAGGAGGAGGTTCATCAAGACCATCATCAAAGTCTTCCTCAAGTAGCAAAGTATCATGAATTGAAGAAGACTGAGTAGGTTGTGATGAAGAAGAAGTTGAAGGAGGATCTGACTGGGTGAAGGTCTCAGAAAACTGAACATCACGTCGGAAATGAACCTCTCGTGTGTCAGGATCAAACAATTTGTATGCCTTCACATCCTCACAGTAGCCAACAAAGATGTAATGCTGACTCTTCTTCTCCATGGATTTACTCCGACCATTCAGAATGAATGCCCAAGCCTCACTACCGAATACTCTGAAGAAGGATACATTAGGCTTGCGATGAGACCAAGCCTCCTCAGGGGTCATATTTTGCACTGCCTTGTGGGGCATATGATTGAATGTAGTTGGCACAATTGATAGCTTTGGCCCAAAAGGCTCGTGCCATGGACCTAGACTGAATCATACAATTGGCCATTTCCCTTAGAGTCCTATTCTTTCTCTCCGCCACACCATTCTATTGAGGAGTGTAAGGAGCTATGTCTTTGATGAAGAATATATCTTTGCCTTTGCAAAAAAATCACGAAAACTTTGATTGATATACTCCCCATTATAAATGCGTATTATCGTCAAGAGAGAAAAACGTTGCTTCTCCACAAATGTTTTGAAGGTCTTGGCAGAAGTTGGTGGGGACTTCATGAGCTTTAAAAAAATAGAATTATGTCGGTGGGAAAAATCATCAATGAATATTTACTTTTATACTTAGCCCCTGAAAAAGAAGGAGTTGGGAATGACATGAGATCACTATGGACCAACTCAAGGGGTGTGGTTGCATGTGTAGCTTGACCCTTAGGAAAAGAATCTTGATGTTGCTTGCCAAGAACACATCGCCAGCAAACACCACTCGTGCAAGTGATCTTTGGAGAAGACCAACCACTAAGTTATGTACTTTCATTTGCTGAAAGATATCTATAATTCAAAATTTAATCTCTCATGCCAAAGCTTGCTCATTGAATCAACATGAGAAACAAAACATGAACCCAATGAAGACTCAAAGCCATCAAATCGATACAAATGATTCTCATGATCAACTATCCCTGTAGCAACAACCTTCTCATGATCCTGCAACTGTCTAATAGTCACATTCTATGGAGTAAACTCAACTGACTTCCCATCTCCAGAATGAAAAATCTGATATATGGAAAGAAGATTCACTGAAATATTAGGAACAAGAAGAACATCCTCAATGCACCCATCTAGCATCTGAACAGAGCATGTCCCCAAAACTGGAATCTGTGAAGAGTTCCCAATTCTAATCTAAGAAGTAGAAGTATGAACAATGGAATCAAGAAGATCACGTGAATTGGTCATGTGATGTGAAGCACCTGAATCTAGAATCCAATTGTCTAAAGATGAATGAATGACCCGTGCTGAAAGAGCTTGCCCTTTGCCCATGGAAGAAGGCTTATTACCCCAAAATATTAGTAGCTTCTTCATAGCTTCCTCAAAGGCCTCTAATCTCTTAAAGCAATGAAGTGCATAAATGCGGTTTTGCCTGGAACAGGATCTCCTTTCTTTTTTCTTTGGTGGGAAGAAGAATCTCCGGTAGAGAAGAAGAAGGAGATTGGAGTGGACTCCCCGATTGTTCTTAGAGCGGTTTGGAGGGATTCTCACTACGAAGATGATTAACTGGGCTTCTTCTTGTTCTTTCCTTACCCTTGGATGGTGAGCCATTAGGCATGGTCTTGGTGGGTAAGAGCATCCAAGCGAATTAGCGGCCTCTTCCTAGTAGGCATCACAAAGTAGCTCAAATGTAGGCATTTTGTAATCTTTCCCAATTGTATCCATAGTTGAATAGAAAGTAGAAGAAAACACTTGATAAGGGCCCTTTAACTTAGACAGAATCAAGAAGATACATTCATCACTTGATACATCATGTCCACATCCTTTCAACTGTGACAAAATCATCTTGAATTGTGCAAGGAAATCCTGAATTGAAGGAAATGCATCTGGAGAGAGGGATTGTAGTTCTGCTTGAAGTTGCAAGGTTCTGAAATGATTTATTTTACCATACAATTCTTCAAGTTTATCCCAAACATTCTTAGGTGTTTTGCACTGAAATGAAACAACAAATTATGAGATACATGTAAGCCAATGAGCCTTTTTGTAAATCCATTTTACATCTATGGACAAAATTTTCATAATCCCTTGTAAATTCAGGTTGTTCTGCATCTAACATTGGCCATAGACCCTTAGATTGTAACAATTGAGTCATTTTTAGCTTCCATGTATGATAATTGTGTGGAGTGAGTGGTTCAATTTTCCTTAGATCCGCCATGAACACCAAAAGAAAAGGACAATGTGGCACTTGAATTGTGCCTTTCACCCCCCAGAATGTATTAAAAACTGATTTTGCAACCCCCCCAGCAAATCACAATGAACAAATCTTGCAATTTTTACAAGTAACAAGCTCAAATCAACCGTTTATAACACACGGTGATTTTTACAAATTTTCAAAAAAAAGAGCTTGCAAAGCTGAAAACAGAGGTTACAAACAGATTCCTTGTGATTTTCTGATCAATTTCAAAAAAAAGTTTGCCAAATTTTGACTTCGTTGGCAAAAGTTACATCAAGAACAAGCAATAAATGTACTTGTACCTTCAAGCTGAAAAATATGGCAAAAAATGGCAAAATCTGGCAAAATCACCTACACCACTACGAAGTTCATCAAACCAGCTTTCCAACGATATCTTGTTTGCGAAAAACTGACTCCGTGGTGAAAAGTTATGCAAAAATGAAAAAAATGCCTATTTTAGGCACTTTGAAGGCTAAACAGGTGCAAAAATTGAGCCCTCGGGGGCTGGCTCCTGGTCACCGGTGGCGGTCGGCGGCGGTTACCCGTGGCGGTCTGCACCGGGTGGCTGTCTGCGGTCAGTCGGCGGCTGGCGAAGCCCGTGGCGGAGGCGGTTAGTGGCTCTCGTGTTCCTGACGGTTTCCGGTGGCGGTGAAGACCGCTGGCGGCTCTTAAGCCGCTGCGGACTCCGCTGGCCGCTGTTAAGCCGCTGGCGGGTGTGAAACCCGTGGACAGTCCGCAGACTTTATTGTCTACGGCTTAAAAATCCGACAACATAAAAACAAACAATGATATGCGCTTTTTGAAGCGCTTAAATTTTTTTTAAAATGCCGACAGAAAAAAATTCAAAGTATAATAATTTTTTGATTTTTTTTTTCTGACGACGTCGTACCTGCGCGGGGGGCCGTACGGCTCCTTGGCTAAAAATTTTTTTCTCCGAAGACAACTTTTGCCGAATATAGGCAAATTATATATCAAAAAAATTAGAAACGGCCACCCGAATGCAATGGAAGACTTATTTTTGGCTCAAAGTGCTCCTATAAAAAGTTGTTCACTAGATCTTAGCTCGAAACCCTTCTTTGCCAAAGTTGCCAATGGTGACGAAATTGAGTGAAACAAAAGCCAGATTCGACTTTTTCGAGCCTCCTGAATGGAATGGGATAGCCTAAAATACTGCCACTATGGCCAAAAGCGCTGCAATCACCAGATCTCACCAAAATGCAAGCATGCAATATAGGATACAAGAACTCAAAAAAAATGACAATAGAAATTGATGGAAACTCTCTAATAAAGAAATGGAAGGGGCTTGCTAGATTCAAAGCTCTGATACCATGTTGGAGTTAACAACCCAAGATCTTCAATGCAACACCAAAGAACCTCCACAAGAGATAGAGAGAAGCAACAATGGAAGATGCTATTCCACCAAACAAGGATTGCAATATGATACAAATTATCAATGCAATACTATACAATGCTTTATGCCATTACAATATGCTAAAGTTTCCTTGCTTATAAAGGCAAGGATGAGAGATAGGATAAGACAAGATCATGACAAGTGTCTTAATCCTATCACATGAGACAACTAACTCATAACTACCTAGGAAAGTGGAAATTCTAGATAAAGAAATACTTATCTAGATATGACAACTAATATCTAGAAACTTAACATGTGAATTAAAATTCCCCAAGTCCCTAGTGGAATAAACTAGGTACAAGACCACACACCAACGGAAGAAAGTCCTGTAATCCTAGAGTGTCTATTTTTAAGAGCAATTTTTTTATTACAAAAATTGTTGGCAGATTATTAATGACTAAAATTTCCCAATCATGGTTTCATTTGGATGGTCAATAAATAATAGTTCACTATATATAATATATTAGAATAATCTTTGCAAAAAAAATTGATAGAATCTGATATGGAAGGAAAGATCTGATATAATGAAATAACTTGCACAATAGAAGAATATAATAGCTTGAATATGCTACAAATAATTGATAATAATATGCAACTTGGAGGGGGAAACCTCTTAATCCACTATGAGGGGGATACAGGTCCAATAATCTTCAATAAGATCACAATACTGAACATGATGATAATAACCTACCTATACCTCATATAGATACCATACTTATGCCTAGGATATCACCCAGGCTGACCGAGATAACCCCATATAAGCCTTAGGCTGACCTAAATGACTCAATAACATTATAATAATGATAATGTGACTTAATTAAGAGTTAACGTAGCCACAAATCGACTACATTTAACACTATACATACTATAGGGGTAGGGGCATATTATATGATTGATTATTGGTTGACTAGTTGAAATCTTTTGTTTACAAGAGTAGAAAAATAGGTAAAAGAATGAAATTCCTCAAGAGAGAAAATTATACACATTGCATAAATAATAGACACATTCATACTAGCAACATACCTATCCATGAAAGAAATCGTTTTATAAAGAATCATATTCATGGTAGGCCTTGGACTACTTGATATATCTAACTAAAATATGAAATAATTTTAATGTGCCACAATGGTAGGCCTTGCAACAATGATACAATCAATTTTGAATCACAAAGGCCCAAAACACATGAATTTGAAAGCACTTTCATTATTTCTTCACTTTATTGTGCCAATTCAATAGTGTAATATGAGACAATAGAGATTCAAATTGAAAATGTTGGCATGAAAATGCATAGGCTTGAATACAATGTTGAGATTATTAATTTAACTATGCCAATTACCAAGGAATTCCTATGTCTAACTACCTTTTGCAAATGACAATTTAGATTTAGCATAAAAGCCAAGTATCAACAATAATTATACTAAGCTAAGAAGAAACTCATTGCAACAAACAAAGGGAACCCAATCAAGGTTTCTCGTGTTGTATAGAATCACTACTTAGGATAATTTCCACAACTCTATATATGGAAACTGATGGAGATAAGGTAGGACAATGTGTGAATATAAACCTATGCACGAATAGTGACCTTCCATGTGAAAAATAAATAAATGAGATGCCAAAGGAATAGGGGCATGACACATGCACAAATACTGAAGTAGAGCATGTGCACATCTAGAAATAATACAAAGTGTAAATTTAAACCATGAATTAGAAAATTGAGGTTGAGTAATGTTACACTAAGTTATGCTTGTAAAAATTAATTAAGCCTAACTAAAAACTTAACATTTTTAATACTAAAAACCATTAATTCATTATAAAGCTTACATTCATGGAATCAAGTTATTCATGGTAGATGTAGTTTAGTGAGTTCCTCATATAATTTTATTAAATTTCTTTGTGAATAATATAAGTAAGGTTCATTTGCACTTGGATGGATAATAGTAATTTTCAGCCTATTTATTATTAAAATTATTATACATAGATTTATTACCTTTGAACTTTTTAATGTGAGTTAAGTGTTTTTAGTAACTTTACAAGTTTTGTATTATTGAAGTTATTGGAAAAAGTATTGTTTGTTTAGTTTCTTTATCTTCTTCAAAATGATAAGATTTGATCATTGTTAACTTTACAAGCTTTGTATTATTGAAGTCATTGGAAAAAGTATTGTTTGTTTAGTTTCTTTATCTTCTTCAAAATGATAAGATTAAATATCATTGTATCTATAACTTAAGTTTTTTTGTCTCTAGGTTCTTATTTGTGGTGGATTGTGGGGAAAAATATTTGTTTTTATTCTTATTATAATCTCTACAACTTCTTGTTTAATTTAATTTTATACCTTTTTTTCAAAATAAAAGAAGAAAATTATAATGTGGATTTAATCATTTTGATAATATTTTCACAAAAACATATTTCACTAGACCCTTTCCATGGGTACATAAAACTTAGTTTTGTACATTTAATTGTCAAGATGATTTTGGGAAGTCCACCTTACTATTATTAAGAGTTCTAGACATTTTGAGAGAGAATCTAGACTATGCTCGTAGTACCAGGGCTTTTGCATTTCTAGAGTGGACACTCTTCCCTAGAACCTAATATGTTTTTATTAAAGAAACTAGGGTAAGTGCATGGAAATGTGAGGCTAAAAGGGGATCTTAAGTGGTCATTTTTAAATCAATAAAAACTAATCTTGGATGAGAAATTGAAGATAGTTATGCTCAAAATTTGAAGATGCAACAAGAACAAGAATCATAGTACTTTGAATCTACTTTTTGAAAATTTATTTGAATTTTAGACAAAATGTCTTTTCATTCCTCTAAAAATAGGGTGCAAGGACAACATGGCCTCATTTTTTGACCTATCAAAGAGAAATCTACCATCGTTGAATGATGAAATCCACACCATGATCCATATATTCTAAGTGAAATGGTTTTTGAAAATTGAAATAATGTATTTGTTGAGGCCCAACACCATAAAAAAATCCCACTGTTTCTTTTTCAAGAAAGACTGGACCAAACTTTAACGACATTGAGAGATTCAATCCCACCATTGACAAGTAATTTGCAACGATTTTAACTCCCGTTACAGTGGGAAGATAGATCGGGTGGCCTTGGATAATAGAAAAACATCATCACTTGATTCCCTTGTTATAAAATTTTGAAAAATAGAAAAGGGATTTTGTATTTTTATCAGGCGTTAATGGTGGTGCCCATCACCTACACCATAGAATTGTTCACTTCCAATCAAGAGATTTTTTACTACGATTTCTCTCTAACCATGATCAAACTTTTCAACTTGAATGTAGTCACAAGAAAGTAGGGGAAGATAAAAAAATAATGCTCTAAGCTTGTTAGAAGCAGTAGGAGGTCATATGACGAGTGATGCAGAACATCATACCAAACCACTTAACAACATATTTCCTTTAGGGGAGTTCAATCCTAAACAAATTAGGAGAAGATCAAATATATAAACATCATTTTTTCACTTAACTTCCATAAAAAACTAACTAAAACTCATCTACCATCACAACAAAATGTATCAAGTTCTCAAACTCAGCAAATCACATCATAGAATACTCATTCTCCAAGGCAATAAAACCACTAAACCATCCATCACTATTGTTAGTCCATTACCAGACCATCTAATCATTGTATACATCATATCTTTAATGAAATCAAACCAAAATCATGTACAAAGCAACCTTACCTCTGTTTCTCATACTCACTGTGAAACACTAACTTACTCATCAAGAAGTCCTTGTTCAAGTCACCCAAAAAAAAAACCTTATGATCTCCTTCAAAATATAGAAGCATCCTTAAATGCATGATTATTACATCTGAGACAAACCAAGAATCCATCCATAACTCTGTGCCATCAGACCTTTCATCTGCAATCACAAGACTTTACAATTCTTTATTGAATAACCTTTCTTCACACAACCAAAATCATCAACATGTCTTATAAACTCTAGCCAACTACAAAGTCATCAATAAAACTATCAGACTAACTGTTTCCAAACACCTAGTGCTATTCCTTGTACTATTTTGAACAAAACTCGGTTTAGCAGCCATCCCATCAAATTCTTTTGTAAGTTGCAAACCCTTTAATCGGGTAAATCTTACAAACCAAATGTAGATACTAAGGGCCAATCACTTGTTTAGATACCTTTTAATATTCAAGACAACATATCAAAATCTTACAATGGCTTACTTTGCAGAAACTTTCAGATTCTCAGACAAAACGCTGGAAAAGGCTACTACTTTAGGCTTCTTTTACAAAGGAGACCCCCTTTAGGTTACTCCAAAACTACAAATAACATCAAAAATTCTTCAGCCACACCATAAAACTCAGGATTTCAACATTTTTAGAGATTGAAAAGCTTAACAATAGTCTGTACTATCAAACCCTTGATTCTAGGGTGAAAAGACACCAAAATAAGGAGAGTTTTGTGGATAACACACTTACAAGCCTCCAAACCTCCAGAAAACACTTCCAAAACCTTGAAATACATTTGACTACACCTTCTACATCATTTCCAAGCCTCTACAAGCTTTGTTCCTTCATGACCCATGACTGTAGCAAACTCTTTTGCTTGGAAAACCCTGCAAATACCCTGTAACAACAACTCTTCTTCAATGTATTCTTGTTCCCCTACAAAAAATAATATAACAAAACCATAAAATATTCTAATTCACTCTACTCCACCATTCTACAAATTCCAATTCAGTTGAGTAGAGGTCATCCTCCTATTTGACTCTCAAAACCCCAATTTGAGGGTTACAAACTAAACTTCAAAAAATATGCCCTAACAATTGATAAACTCAATAAATTTCCCTCTAAATACACTCAAATGAAAGATAATTATTTGTTCTACTTGAATCTACAAAGATCAGGGCCTGAATCTACCATAAAGGTTGTGCAAAAGTCAACAAAATAGAAATAAACACAAAAAATTATAGTAGGGTGCTTTTATTTGATATCTTTCTTCAAGAATACAATGGAATTCCTTTTGCTTGACCTTTTCAAGCCTTTTAAAGAAGTTTCCAATTGTCTTTTTGTCTCCTCAACACAACTACCTCTTCAACTTCTTTGAATGACCCATTTCTTCAAATCCCTCTTTGTCTTTTGCATATTCTTGTTTTTTCTCTGTTTACATATTAGGCAATATCACAAGTTTTGTATTTTCTCATCTCTTTGACTACCTTAGACCTATTACATGGATTTAATATATCCAAATTAGTCTTTACATATCCTTGACACATTATTTTTAGGCTTCAACACACAAATTTGACAAATTAGCCTTTTGAAGGCATTTTACAAGATCTAGGTGCTCCTGCACCAATGAGGTTCCTTTAAAAGATCCATAGGAACCATTTCCCTTCTAATGCATTTTCTTTTTTTGCATATCAATTATTTTGTGTACAATTTTGTATAATCACTTTTTGAAAATGCATAATTCATCTTATAATGTAAACATGGATTTTTTGTCAATTGTCTGTTACACAGTTCAATGAACCATACACTCTTTTCTATGAAATATAGAGATACTAGCTTACACATTTTTCCAGTATTTTTATGAGATTTAATGTGATACTTGAAAAATATATTATGCAGTCCAAAGTTATAGAGATATTATATTGATTTTATTTTATTAATATTTTAATGTTACTTTTTAATAATATTATGATTTATTTTTAAAAAACTTATTGAATGTGTTACATAAATTTTATATTAAAAATTAATTATAAAAATGTTTAAATAATTAAAAAGATAAATTTAATGCATATGAGTATGTGTCTATTTAGAAGTATTTAAGTGCTCATATTAAAGCTTGAATGTTATCTTTTGTAGTAGTGAATTTCTTAATTTTATTTTTGTTTTATATTAACATTTCAAATGGTGAGATCCATCATCGTACAAAATATTTATAGAGAATGTTTGATACTTTTGTTTTCTTGATAATATTGGTTATTATGTATTAATATATAATATATTAGTTAATTGTAAAGAATAGGGTATTAAACATGTGTTTTTATATGTATACAATAGTGAAGGAAAATAATTATAATTTTATGCACACACAAACACATTTACATTAGTAATTGATAGTTATGGAAGTGATAATTAAATAATTTATACCGCATTGGGAAATTTAAGGTAATACATAAGGGTATTTAACTCTTGATTATTTTGATATGCTTCTAAATCTCACTGTTATGGAATTAGAATTGAATTCTCTTTAGCCTCAAATTATACATAAAGAATAACTTTTTCCAAGTCAATTCTATAAGTTTAAATCATTTACAATTGAGGATTCAATATTATAATTATATAAACAAATTTCTAGATTTGATTGTGTAAAATTAGATGCAAAAAAAATTATGCAATCAAATCCAAATTTTTTTTTTTATAATCATTATGGATTGTGGAAACTTGATATATCTATTTAATATTATAATTCATGATCTTTCACTCTATGGTTCACCCAATATCTAGAATGTTTACTACACTAAAATAACTAGTGGTATTTAAGAATACCTTTAGAGGGATTTTATGTTACTAAGGGACACATTCTCATAGGTCAACCCTTTGAATAATTGGATTTAAAATCATTCTAAAGATCAAGGACTACAATATTCAAGCATGTAAATGCTTACCAAATGATGTAGTATAAAATAGATCCTTTGTAGGTTCTCCAATTGAAATGTTTCTAGCATGCTCCTTTCTTATATGTGAATAATATAAAATGTTTCTAATATATCAAAATGAATTTAATCGTGAACCTTTAAATACAAGGAAATTGAACAATAAATCATGCAACTGTTACACCCTAATTGTGTAATTACTACTTACTATTACTAAGTAGGGTAAAATGTGAATGTAATGTGAATTCAGTGGATGAATAAATTATGTGTGCACTTTGTTATCATTTCCTTATGAATGAATTTCATCTCATTTAATGTTATATGAAGGAATGCATTTATATAAATGAATGAATATTGTGTTGATATTCTAACTTTAGAGATGTAATGTGTATATTGCATATTTTGTGAATAGCTGGTTGTTGTGTACATGTGTTGGTGTTTGTAGGTATGTACATGTTCAATTCCTCCAGGCAGAGGCGAATTATCACTCAGGAGAAGGTCTTGGTCGAGTAACTAGTAACATAACCTATATGAGCTTACACACACCATAGTAGAATAATTGAGTCAGGTTATTAAGTGGGAAGTTGGTAAGTCATCCTTCGATGTTATGTCTGCTTTAGTAAAAGTATAGTTTACTATTTTGTGCATTATTGTGTTAGGGAGGGGGTTGGAGGAATCAATCATAGATTCCTGCTATAGGTCTTGCTTGCAAGACCTCCTTGGTGTTCTACTCCACCACCTTAACCTATAGGTCCCTTTTCATGTTTAGGTACCCCTGGTTCTCCTGGCCAACCCCATTGCTATCACAAATTAACCAACCAAGTCACTCTTGTTGCAATAACCCTAACTCTTCCTTAGCCTTTAATCTTCCCTAAAGACTAACTATACCTCCAAAGTTTGAACTTTGACTTGCAGAGGTGTAGAGGTGTTTTAACACATTGCAATCCATCCAATTTTTATTCTTAAGCTTCCTCCTATCTCCATTTCTTGGTCGCTTTCTTTAAACCCTCATTTAGAGTTAAAAAGGCTACTAGCCCAAGAGCCCCAATTAGGTCTGCCTCTCCGAGAAACTGTTTGACTCTCACAATTTCTCCAAAGAACCACCAATCTTTCTTTGAGGTTCTTGCTTCAAATGGACACCTCTCAAGGATTTTTGAGGTCTTGAGTCTTCATCAACCGTACAAGGCCTCAACTTGAAATTGGGAAAAATCTAGGGTTTTCAAGCCTTTTCTGGCTGCTTCCAATCTGTTGAATCTTTCACTGACCTAATGTGTTAATGGAGCTTCCTCCTAATTACCAGACCTTGGTAAGAATTCCATCTACCTTCTCAAAAAGGAAAAACAACAAAATTCAATCACTCCTGCAAGATATGTGCTCTGCACTCCTGGTCTTCCCTAGCTAGACTCTTCCTGGCTCGCCTAAGGCAAGACTTTGCCAACAGTTCCTGCACTCACACAAACCCTAAAACCTACCATATGTACAAACATGGAGCCTAGTCACTGTTCCCAAAGGGACGTACAATTTGTATAGTGGGAAAGTGGTCTAGCACTCCATTTTCTCAAGACTGCCTTGTTCAGACCAGCAACAAAATGAAAACAAACTATTTACAAACAATTGTTGAAAACGAATGAAAAAGGATAATAGATGGCACATAGAACTTGTATTCTATCAACACTACATCCTACGTATAAAAAAATAATTAATTCAATCCATTAAAGCTCTACTTGAAGAAAAAATCAGAAAATAACCCTCAAAAACATTGTTTTTCCTTCAATTTCACAAATTTACACCACAATGCTAATGCTTCCAACCTTGCTCTCAGGTCGAGGCACACCTTATATAGGGTACTTAAATAATTTATGCACCCTAGGTCGAAACTATAAGTTATTATGTGGCAAAGTTGCAAAAATGCTACATTTTTGCATCTTTTGCCAATTTTCTAGAAACCTAAGTAAAATGAGTTTTTAAACTCACTCACCCTTTCCACTTCTTTAACCTATTGATCACTAATAAGAAAAACCTACTTCCAAATCTCTAACTCTATCTAAATGGTCAACATGACCTTCATGATAACATTGTAAAAACAAAAATTCATCCAAGTCTTCCTAACTAATTAGTGTTTCATAGGTGCTCCTGCACCATTCTCCCCCTCTCTGCACAAACTCTAAGGAATGTGAGGATAGATCAGTGATTCATCAATGCCCTAATTCTTGAACTAAGCTTCATTCACCCATGTAGCCTCAGATTCATGTTTGTTATTCCATTTGATAAGATGCTCCATGTACACCTTATGCCTTGTAGATTTCTTCACTCTTGACTCCAAGATCCTCTCTGCTTGTAGCTTATCTGGAGTAGGTAAGGCTATGTTTCTTACATCCTTGAAGATCTCCCTACTGTTATGATCTAAGTTACTGACTGATCCCTTATATCTAATTAGATCAACTACATTGAACACTGGTGAAATCCCTAAATCTGTAGGTAACTCCACCTTGTATGCATTTTTCCCATACTTGGCTAACACCTTGCATGGTCCTACTCTTTTCATCTGCAATTTTGTTGATGTACCCTTCTACAACCTGAATTTGTTGAGGTGGACCATGACATAGTCTCCTACTGCAAAATGCAAATCTTTTCTTGACAAATCTACCTTATCCTTCAACTTTTGTGTAGCCTCGGTGACTGTCTTCTTTACTTGCTCCTGAATCTCTTTCATGGTCTGAGTGAAGTCCTCTACATTTCCACTCCTATGCTCCATAGCTCCTAGATCTCTGAGCTCACACACACCTCTTGGGTGAATTCCATACACTATTTCAAAAGGACTCTTCCCTGTAGTCATGTTCACACTGTCATTGTATGCATACTCAGCCTATGATATGACCAAGTCCCATGTCTGTCCATACTCTTTGGTTAGGCATCTTAGAAGGTTACCTAACACCTTATTAACCACCTCTATTTTCCCATCGGTCTGAGGATGGTAAACTAATCCAAAAGACAGGTTGGTACCTAATCTGCTCCATAGAGTCTTCCAAAAATGACTCATGAACTTCACATCTCTGTCCGATACAATGCTCAAAGGAAATCCATGGATCCTTACAATTTCCTTGAAGAAAAGGTGAGCAATGTAGCTAGCATCATGTGTGGTCTTGCAAGGAATAAAATGACTCATTTTGCTAAACCTATCCACCACCACATAAACACTATCAAACCCTGTCTTGGTCTTCGGGAGTCCTACAACAAAATCCATGCTAACACACTCCCATGGTCTGTTTGGAATAGGTAGAGGTTGATACAAACCTGCATTACAAGCTCCCCCTTTTTCTTTCATACAAACTAAACACTACTCCACATACCTTCTAACATCCCTTTGCAACTTGGGCCGATAGTAGAACCTTTGCACTAGTTCCATTGTCTTGTTGATGCCAAAATGACCACTAAGACTACCATTGTGCTTCTCTTGGATAAGATTCTCTCTCATAGAGCCTTTTGGAACACATAAATTATTTCCCTTGAATAACAATCCACTTTGCAATGTATACTTTGAGTATTGACTATGAAAATGATTCTTAAAGTTAGAACATACCTTGTAGGCCTCCAAGAAGTCTTCATCTTCACCATAGATATCCTTGAAACTCTCTATTCCAATTCTCTTTAGCTGTATCTCTTGCACTGTCAACAATCTCCTACTTAGTGCATCTGCCACCTTGTTCAATTGTCCCTTCTTGTGCTTGATGGTGAAGGTAAAAGCTTGGATGTATTCCATCCATTTCAAATTTCTATTGCTCAGCTTCTCTTGTGTGTTGATGTAGCTAAGTTCCTGATTATCAATAAACACTACAAACTCTTTGGGTAGGAGATAATGCCTCCACTTCCTAAGTGACTGCACTAGAGCATATAGTTCTAGGTCATAGGTAGAATACTTTGTCTTAGCTTCATTGATCTTTTCACTAAAGAAAGCTATAGGCCTACCTTCTTGTCTTAGCACTCCTCCTACTGCAACTCCACTAGCATCACATTCCACAATAAACAACTTGTCAAAACTAGGTAATAAAAGAATAGGTTGAGTTGCCACTTCTTGTTTTAGTTTCTCAAAATCTTTCTCAGCTTCTTGAGTGCACTTAAACTTAGTCTTTAAGCCACCTTTGATTGTATCTAGGACTGGTGCACATATTCCACTAAAGTTTCTTATAAACTTCCTATAAAACTGAGCCAATCCATGAAAACTTCTTACCTCTGTCCCAGTGGTTGGTGTAGGCCAGTTTAGGATAGCTTCCACCTTGCTTGGATCCATCTTCAATGATCCTTGGGATACTACAAACCCCAAATACACAAGCTCTTGTTTGAATAACTCACATTTCTCTAGGTTTATAGCTAACAACTCTTCTTGCAATCTTCTAAGAACCAACTCCACATGCTTTAGGTGTTCTTCTATTGTCTTACTAAAAATGAGTATATCATCAGGGTATACTACCACAAATATCCTGGTAAAGTCTTTGAGCACTTCATTCATGAGCCTCATGAATGTGTTAGGGGAATTAGAGAGGCCAAATGCAATAACTCTCCACTCATACAACCCATCATTTGTCTTAAAGGTTGTCTTCCACTCATATCCATCCTTGATTATGATCTGATGGTATCCACTCTTGAGATCCAACTTGGTAAAATACTGAGCTCCTCCAAGACAATCCATTAAATCCTCAATCCTAGGAATAAGGAACCTATACCTGATTTTGAGCCTATTTATTGCTCTTGAGTCAGTGCATAACCTCCACTTACCACCTTTCTTGGTTGCTAAGACCACTGGTACTGCACATGGGCTAATGCTCTTCCTAATCAATCCTTGATCCAATAACTCCTGCACTTGTCTAGCTACCTCTAGGTTTTGATTCGGGGTAAGCTTGTAGGCTGCTTTGTTTGGTAATGAAGCCCCTGGTTTGAAGTCAATCTGATGACTAATGGCTCTTTGTGGAGGTAAGGTTGCTAGCGTTCCATCACTCACTATGTCCTTATACTTCTCAAGCAACATTTGGACTGCTCTGGGTATGACTATTTTCTCAGTCTTGTCCTCTTCCTTGGGTTGCACCATGACTACATATCCTTCACCTCCTTGATGTAGGTTGTTAATGAACTCTTTTCCACTACTTAATTAGACACTAGGGGTCTTTGACTATCCTTCTTCATCTGACAGTGACTACAACTTGAATATTTTTCCATCCTTCTTGAATGAGATAGTATTTTCCTTTCCATCATAGATGGCACCTCTGTCATACTGCTATGGTCTACCCAATAGAAGATGGAATGCATCCATGGGTAATACATCACAAATCAATTTATCTTTGTACCCTCCAATGGAGAACTCCACCGTTGTTTGCTCATTGACAAGAACACTCTGTCCTTTGTTCAACCATGTCACCTTGTAGGGATTAGTGTGGGGTGCCTTTTCCAACTTCAATTTCATCACTGCCTCCTCTGAGATTATGTTGTCAGTAGACCCTGAGTCCACTATAACCTTACACACCTTTCCAAGTATTTTCCATCTTACTCTAAATAAGGCTCTTCTCTGTTTTGGCTCTTCTTTGACCGGTTGTCTAATCAAAACTCTACTAAACATTAGATTCTCCCCCACTTATGATTCAATGTGACTAACCTCTGGTGATTTGACACTCATGGTGTCCTCTTGTGCATATGCCACTCTCTTCTCAGTATTTGATGAAGATGCTTTCTCTGGGCACCTATAAGTTGGATGTCCTACTTGACCACAGTTATAACATTTCATAGTGGCAAATTATGAGCTACTTCTACCTACTCCTCTTCCTCTATTTGAACCTCCTTGAGGTCCTCTACCTTTGTTATATCCTCCTCTAGAAGTTGTTTCACCTCCATGCTTTGTGAGTTTAGACTCTCCTTGGTTTCTTTGTTCAATTCCTCTACTTTGGTATCCACCTCTATGTCCTCTTTGATCTCTTCCTTTGCCTCTACTTTTAGAAGCTTGGTCTTGTTTCCTCTTGCTTCTTTCCTCAATATTAATAGCTAATTGGTAACATTGGTGTACTATCTTAGGACTTAGAAGAATCATCTCCTCTTGGATGTTCCACTTCAAACCGTTAAGATACCTAGCCACCTTGAGACTTTCATCTTCTGAAACATTAGACCTCATACAAAGTTTTTGGAACTCCTTAGTGTAAGTGTTCACATATTGGTCTCTTTGCCTTGAGCTCTGTCTCTTCTTATGGAACTATATTTCATAATCATCTGGCATGTACACAACCATTCCCTTCCAAGTAGAGATAGGTTGCTTTCCTTCCTTTTCCCTCTTTGTCTAAATGAACTTCCACCATGTCAAGGCAAAACCTCTTAATCTTGATTTGGCCACCTTTACCTTCTGTGCTTCAGTGACCCCATCACACTAAAAATGGTTTTCCATTCCCTCTATCCAATCCATGACTAATTCAGCTTCCATTTTTCCACTAAACAGTGGTATGCCTTCAAGTGATTTTCCACTCAAAGCCTTTAATGCCTTCAAG
>VDFB02146185.1:103254-166801 GCA_007258455.2 Sequoia sempervirens | reverse complement strand
ATTAAATGACTTAGGACACTAGAATTAAGTAAAAGTTAGTATAAGATATGATAAGATCTTATCTAAACACCTAAGAATTCTATAAATGTGCCTGACTTAACTGAAATTAACATGTAAATAAGACCCACTAATTAACTAGTTAGGTAAATTACCTATTTACACCAACACCTGATATTGTCTCGAGCAAGACATTTTACATCACTCAACAACTTGCAAATTACATTCAAAAAAAATTCAACTAATGTAGTGCATTGGAATCTATTTATTTTGGAGGTAGTAAGGATATTAAACTATTTGTGGTATATTAGACCTTGGAAGAATGGTCCTCCTAATCCGAGCAAGTCTATTTTAAGAGACATTTTATTACAAAAATTGTTGGCAATTTATTAATGACTTAACTTTCCCAATCATGGTCTCATTTGGATGGTCAATAAATAATAGTTCACTATATATAATATATTAGAATAATCTATGCAAATTTTTTTTGATAGAATCTAATATGGAAGGAAAGATCTGATATAATGAAATAACTTGCACAATAGAAGAATATAATAGCTTGAATATGCTACAAATAATTGATAATAATATGCCACTTGGAGGGGGAAACCTCTTAATCCACTATGAGGGGGATACAGGTCCAATAATCTTCAATAAGAACACAATACTCAACATGATGATAATAACCTACCTATACCTCATATAGATACCATACTAATGCCTAGGATATCACCCAGGCTGACCTAGATAACCCCATATAAGCCTTAGGCCAACCTAAATGACTCAATAACATTATAATAATGATAATGTGACTTAATTAAGAGTTAAGGTAGCCACAAATCGACTACATTTAACACTATACATACTATAGGGGTAGGGGCATATTATATGATTGATTATTGGTTGACTAGTTGAAATCTTTTGTTTACAAGAGTAGAAAAATAGATAAAAGAATGAAATTCCTCAAGAGAGAAAATTATACACATTGCATAAATAATAGACACATTCATACTAGCAACATACCTATCCATGAAAGAAATCATTTTATAAAGAATCATATTCATGGTAGGCCTTGGACTACCTCGATATCTAACTAGAATATGAAACAATTTTAATGTGCTACAATGGTAGGCCTTGCAACAATGATACAATCAATTTTGAATCACAAAGGCCCAAAACACATGAATTTGAAAACACTTTCATTATTTCATCACTTTATTGTGCCAATTCGATAGTGTCGTGATCTACAATAGAGATTCAAATTGAAAATGTTCGCATGAAAATGGATAGGCTTGAATACAATGTTGAGATTATTAATTTAACTATGCCAATTACCGAGGAATTCCTATGTCGTAGAACTACCTTTCACAAATGAGAATTTAGATTTAACACAAAAGTCAAGAATCCACAATAATTATATTAAGCTAAGACGAAACTCATTGCAACAAACAAAGGAAACCTAATTAAGGTTTCCCATGTTGTATAGAATCACTACTTAGGATAACTTCCACAACTCTATATATGACAATTGATGGAGATAAGGTAGGAAAATGTATGCATATAAACCTATTCATGAATAGTGACCTTCCATGTGAAAAATAAATAAATGAGATGCCAAAGGAATAGGGGGATGACACATGCACAAATATTGAAGTAGAGCATCTGCACATCTACGAAATAATACATGTGTAAATTTAGACCATGAATTAGAAAATTGAGGTTGAGTAATGTTACCTAAGTTATGCTTGTAAAAATTAATTAAGCCTAACTAAATAAACTGAACATTTTTAATAGTACTAAAAACCATTAATTTGTTATAAATCTTAAATTCATGGAATCAAGTTATTCATGGTAGATGTAGAAGTGAGTTCTTCATATAATTTTATTAAATTTCTTTGTGAATAATATAAGTAAGGTTCATTTGCGCTTAGAGAGATAATAGTAATTTTCAGCCTATTTATTACTAAAATTATTATACATATATTTATTACCTTTGAACTTTTTAATTGGAGTTAAGTGTTTTTAGTAACTTTACAAGTTTTGTATTACTGAAGTTATTGGAAAAAGTATTGTTTGTTGAGTTTCTTTATCTTCTTCAAAATGATAAGATTTGATCATTGTTAACTTTATAAGCTTTGTATATTGAAGTCATTGGAAAATTTATTGTTTGTTTAGTTTCTTTATCTTCTTCAAAATGATAAGATTAAATATCATTGTATCTATAACTTATGTTTTTTTTGGTCTCTAGGTTCTTATTTGTGGTGGATTTGTGGGGAAAAATATTTGTTTTTCTTCTTATTATAATCTCTACAACTTCTTGTTTAATTTAATTTTATATCTTTTTTTCCAAAATAAAATAAGAAAATTATAATGTGGATTTAATCATTTTGATAATATTTTCACAAAAAACATATTTCACTAGACCCTTTCCATGGGTACATAAAACTTAGTTTTGTACATTTAATTGTCTGGATGATTTTGGGAAATCCACTTTACTATTTGTAAGAGTTCTAGACATTTTGAGAGAGAATCTAGACTATGAGTAGTACCAGGGCTTTTGCATTTCTAGATTGGACACTCTTCCCTAGAACCTAATATGTTTTTATGAAGAAACTAGGGTAAGTGCATGGAAATGTGAGACTAAAAGGGGGTCTTAAGTGGTCATTTTTTAATCAATAAAAACTAATCTTGGATGAGAAATTGAAGATAGTTATGCTCAAAATTTGAGGATACAACAAGAACAAGAATCATAGTGCTTTGAATTTACTTTTTGAAAATTTATTTGAATTTTAGACAAAATGACTTTTCATTCCTCTAAAAATAGGGTGCAAGGACAACATGGCCTCATTTGTTTACCTATCAAAGAGAAATCTACCATCATCAAATGATGAAATCCACACCATGATCCATAGATTCTAAGTGAAAGGGTTTTTGAAAATTGAAATAATGTATTTGTTGAGGCCCAACACCATAAAAAAAATCCCACTGTTTCTTTTTCAAGAAAGACTGGACCAAACTTTAAAAGTAATTTGCAACCATTTGAACTCCCTTTATAGTGGGAAGATAGATCGGGTGGCCTTGGATAATAGAAAAACATCATCACTTGATTCCCCTGTTATAAAATTTTGAAAAATAGAAAAGGGATTTTGTATTTTTATCAAACGTTAATGGTGGCGCCCATCACCTACACCATATAATTGTTCACTTCCAATCAAGAGATTTTTTACTGTGATTTCTCTCTAACCATGATCAAACATTTCAAATTGAATGTAGTCACAAGAAAGTAGGGGAAGATAAAAAAAATAATGCTCTAAGCTTTTTAGAAGCAATAGGAGGTCATATGACGAGTGATGCAGAACATCACACCAAACCACTTAACAACATCTTTCCTTTAGGGGATTTCAATCCCAAACAAAATTAGGAGAAGGTCAAATATATAAACATCATTTTTTCACTTAACTTCCATAAAAAACTAACTAAAACTCATCTACCATCACAACAAAATGCATCAAGTTCTCCAACTCAGCAAATCACATCATAGAATACTCATTCTCTAAGGAAATAAAACCACTAAACCATCCATCACTGTTGTTATTCCATTACTAGACCATCTAATCGGTATACATCATATCTTTAATGAAATCAAACCAACATCATGTACAAAGCAACCTTACCTCTGTTTCTCAGACTCACTATCAAACACTAACTTACTCATCAAGAAGTCCTTGTTCAAGTCACTCAAAGAAACAAACCTTATGATCTCCTTCAAAAATAGAAGCATCCTTAAAGGAATGATTATTACATCTGAGACAAACTAAGAATCCATCCATAACTCTATGCCATCAGACCTTTCATCTGCAATCACAAGAATTTACAATTCTTTATTAAATAACCTTGCTTTGAACATAACCAAAATCATCAACCTGTCTTATAAACTCTAGCCAACTACAAAGTCATCAATAAAACCATCAGACTGACTGTTGCCAAACACTTAGTGCTATTCCTTTTACTATTTTGAACAAAACTCAGTTTAGCAGCCATCCCATCAAATTCTTTTGTAAGTTGCAAACCCTTTAATCGGGTAAATCTTACAAACCAGATGTAGATACTAAGGGCCAATCACTTGTTTAGATACCTTTTAATATTCAAGATAACATATCAAA
Organism: Sequoia sempervirens; assembly: GCA_007258455.2. NCBI lineage: Eukaryota > Viridiplantae > Streptophyta > Pinopsida > Cupressales > Cupressaceae > Sequoia > Sequoia sempervirens. Next base: position 162,641 of record VDFB02146185.1, on the reverse strand, counting down.
ATATTACAATGGCTTACTTTGCAGAAACTTTCAGATTCTCAGACAAAACACTGGAAAAGGCTACTAGTTTAGGCTTCTTTTACAAAGGAGACCCCCTTTAGGTTACTCCAAAACTACAAATAACATCAAAAATTCTTCAGCCACACCATAAAACTCAGGATTTCAACATTTTTAGAGATTGAAAAGCTTAAAAATAGTCTTGTACTATCAAACCCTTGATTCTAGGGTGAAAAGACACCAAAACAAGGAGAGTTTTGTGGATAACACACTTACAAGCCTCCAAACCTCCAGAAAAAACTTCCAAAACCTTGAAATAAATTTGAATACACCTTCTACATCATTTCCAAGCCTCTGCAAGCTTTGTTCCTTCATGACCCATGACTGTAGAAAACTCTTTTGCTTGGAAAACCCTAAATACCCTGTAACTACAACTCTTCTTCAATGTATTCTTGTTCCCCTACAAAAAATAATATAACCAAACCCTAAAATATTCTAATTCACTCTACTCCACCATTCTACAAAGTCTAATTCAGTGGAGTAGAGATCATCCTCCTATTTGACTCTCAAAACCCCAGTTTGAGGGTTACAAACTGAACTTCAAAAAATATGCCCTAACAATTGATAAACTCAATAAATTTCCCTCTAAATACACTCAAATGAAGGATAATTCTTTGTTCTGCTTGAATCTACAAAGATCAGGGCCTGAATCTATTGTATAGAAGGTTGTACAAAAGTCAACAAAATAGAAATAAAAACAAAAAATTATAGTAGGGTGCTTTTATTTGATATCTTTCTCCAAGAATACAATGGAATTCCTTTTGCTCGACCTTTTCAATCCTTTTAAAGAAGTTTCCAACTGTCTTTTTGTCTCCTCAACAGTTACAACTACCTCTTCAACTTCTTTGAATGACCCATTTCTTCAAATCCCTCTTTGTCTTTTGCATATTCTTGTTTTTTCTCTGTTTACATATTAGGCAATATCACAAGTTTTGTATTTTCTCATCTCTTTGACTACCTTAGACCTATTACATGGATTTAATATATCCAAATTAGTCTTTACATAGCCTTGACACATTATTTTTAGGCTTCAACACACAAATTTGAGAAATTAGCCATTTGAAGGCATTTTACAAGATCTAGGTGCTCCTGCACCAATGAGGCTCCTTTAAAAGATCCATAGGAACCATTTCCCTTCTAATGCATTTTCTTTTCTTGCATATCAATTATTTTGTGTACAATTTCATATAATCACTTTTTGACCATGCATAATTCTTCTTATAATGTAAGCATGGATTTTTTTGTCAATTGACTGTTACATAGTTCAATGAACCATATATTCTTTTCTATGAAATATAGAGATACTAGCTTACACATTTTTTCAGTATTTATATGAGATTTAATGTGATACTTGAAAAATATATTATGCAGTCCAAAGTTATAGAGATATTATATTGATTTTATTTTATTAATATTTTAATGTTACTTTTTAATAATATTATGATTTATTTTTAAAAAAAGTATTGAATGTGTTACATAAATTTTATATTAAAAATTAATTATAAAAATGTTTAAATAATTAAAAAGATAAATTTAATGCATATGAGTATGTGTCTATTTAGAAGTATTTAAGTGCTTATATTAAAGCTTGAATGTTATCTTTTGTATTAGTGAATTTCTTAATTTTATTTTTGTTTTATATTAACATTTCAAATGGTGAGATCCATCATCATACAAAATATTTATAGAGAATGTTTGATACTTTTGTTTTCTAGATAATAGTGGTTATTATGTATTAATATATAATATATTAGTTAATTGTAAAGAATAGGGTATTAAACATGTGTTTTTATATGTATACAATAGTGAAGGAAAATAATTATAATTTTATGCACACACAAACACATTTACATTAGTAATTGATAATTATGGAAGTGATAATTAAATAATTTATACCGCATTGGGAAATTAAAGGTAATACATAAGGGTATTTAACTCTAGATTATTTTGATATGCTTCTAAATCTCATTGTTATGGAATTAGAATTGAATTCTCTTTTGCCTCGAATTATACATAAAGACTAACTTTTTCCAAGTCAAGTCTATAAGTTTAAATCATTTACAATTGAGGATTTAATATTGTAATTATATAAACAAATTTCTGGATTTGATTGTGTAAAATTAGATGCAAAAAAAATTATGCAATCAAATCCAAATTTTTTTTTTTATAATCATTATGGATTGTGGAAACTTGATACCTCTATTTAATATTATAATTCATGATCTTTCACTCTATGGTTCACCCAATATCTAGAATGTTTACTACACTAAAATAACTAGTGGTATTTAAGAATACCTTTAGAGGGATTTTATGTTACTAAGGGACACATTCTCATAGGTCAACCCTTTGAATAATTGGATTTAAAATCATTCTAAAGATCAAGGACTACAATATTCAAGCATGTAAATGCTTACCAAATGATGTAGTATAAAATAGATCCTTTGTAGGTTCTCCAATTGAAATGTTTCTAGCATGCTCCTTTCTTATATGTGAATAATATAAAATGTTTCTAATATATCAAAATGAATTTAATCGTGAACCTTTAAATACAAGGAAATTGAACAATAAATCATGCAACTGTTACACCCTAATTGTGTAATTACTACTTACTATTACTAAGTAGGGTAAAATGTGAATGTAATGTGAATTCAGTGGATGAATAAATTATGTGTGCACTTTGTTATCATTTCCTTATGAATGAATTTCATCTCATTTAATGTTATATGAAGGAATGCATTTATATAAATGAATGAATATTGTGTTGATATTCTAACTTTAGAGATGTAATGTGTATATTGCATATTTTGTGAATAGCTGGTTGTTGTGTACATGTGTTGGTGTTTGTAGGTATGTACATGTTCAATTCCTCCAGGCAGAGGCGAATTATCACTCAGGAGAAGGTCTTGGTCGAGTAACTAGTAACATAACCTATATGAGCTTACACACACCATAGTAGAATAATTGAGTCAGGTTATTAAGTGGGAAGTTGGTAAGTCATCCTTCGATGTTATGTCTGCTTTAGTAAAAGTATAGTTTACTATTTTGTGCATTATTGTGTTAGGGAGGGGGTTGGAGGAATCAATCATAGATTCCTGCTATAGGTCTTGCTTGCAAGACCTCCTTGGTGTTCTACTCCACCACCTTAACCTATAGGTCCCTTTTCATGTTTAGGTACCCCTGGTTCTCCTGGCCAACCCCATTGCTATCACAAATTAACCAACCAAGTCACTCTTGTTGCAATAACCCTAACTCTTCCTTAGCCTTTAATCTTCCCTAAAGACTAACTATACCTCCAAAGTTTGAACTTTGACTTGCAGAGGTGTAGAGGTGTTTTAACACATTGCAATCCATCCAATTTTTATTCTTAAGCTTCCTCCTATCTCCATTTCTTGGTCGCTTTCTTTAAACCCTCATTTAGAGTTAAAAAGGCTACTAGCCCAAGAGCCCCAATTAGGTCTGCCTCTCCGAGAAACTGTTTGACTCTCACAATTTCTCCAAAGAACCACCAATCTTTCTTTGAGGTTCTTGCTTCAAATGGACACCTCTCAAGGATTTTTGAGGTCTTGAGTCTTCATCAACCGTACAAGGCCTCAACTTGAAATTGGGAAAAATCTAGGGTTTTCAAGCCTTTTCTGGCTGCTTCCAATCTGTTGAATCTTTCACTGACCTAATGTGTTAATGGAGCTTCCTCCTAATTACCAGACCTTGGTAAGAATTCCATCTACCTTCTCAAAAAGGAAAAACAACAAAATTCAATCACTCCTGCAAGATATGTGCTCTGCACTCCTGGTCTTCCCTAGCTAGACTCTTCCTGGCTCGCCTAAGGCAAGACTTTGCCAACAGTTCCTGCACTCACACAAACCCTAAAACCTACCATATGTACAAACATGGAGCCTAGTCACTGTTCCCAAAGGGACGTACAATTTGTATAGTGGGAAAGTGGTCTAGCACTCCATTTTCTCAAGACTGCCTTGTTCAGACCAGCAACAAAATGAAAACAAACTATTTACAAACAATTGTTGAAAACGAATGAAAAAGGATAATAGATGGCACATAGAACTTGTATTCTATCAACACTACATCCTACGTATAAAAAAATAATTAATTCAATCCATTAAAGCTCTACTTGAAGAAAAAATCAGAAAATAACCCTCAAAAACATTGTTTTTCCTTCAATTTCACAAATTTACACCACAATGCTAATGCTTCCAACCTTGCTCTCAGGTCGAGGCACACCTTATATAGGGTACTTAAATAATTTATGCACCCTAGGTCGAAACTATAAGTTATTATGTGGCAAAGTTGCAAAAATGCTACATTTTTGCATCTTTTGCCAATTTTCTAGAAACCTAAGTAAAATGAGTTTTTAAACTCACTCACCCTTTCCACTTCTTTAACCTATTGATCACTAATAAGAAAAACCTACTTCCAAATCTCTAACTCTATCTAAATGGTCAACATGACCTTCATGATAACATTGTAAAAACAAAAATTCATCCAAGTCTTCCTAACTAATTAGTGTTTCATAGGTGCTCCTGCACCATTCTCCCCCTCTCTGCACAAACTCTAAGGAATGTGAGGATAGATCAGTGATTCATCAATGCCCTAATTCTTGAACTAAGCTTCATTCACCCATGTAGCCTCAGATTCATGTTTGTTATTCCATTTGATAAGATGCTCCATGTACACCTTATGCCTTGTAGATTTCTTCACTCTTGACTCCAAGATCCTCTCTGCTTGTAGCTTATCTGGAGTAGGTAAGGCTATGTTTCTTACATCCTTGAAGATCTCCCTACTGTTATGATCTAAGTTACTGACTGATCCCTTATATCTAATTAGATCAACTACATTGAACACTGGTGAAATCCCTAAATCTGTAGGTAACTCCACCTTGTATGCATTTTTCCCATACTTGGCTAACACCTTGCATGGTCCTACTCTTTTCATCTGCAATTTTGTTGATGTACCCTTCTACAACCTGAATTTGTTGAGGTGGACCATGACATAGTCTCCTACTGCAAAATGCAAATCTTTTCTTGACAAATCTACCTTATCCTTCAACTTTTGTGTAGCCTCGGTGACTGTCTTCTTTACTTGCTCCTGAATCTCTTTCATGGTCTGAGTGAAGTCCTCTACATTTCCACTCCTATGCTCCATAGCTCCTAGATCTCTGAGCTCACACACACCTCTTGGGTGAATTCCATACACTATTTCAAAAGGACTCTTCCCTGTAGTCATGTTCACACTGTCATTGTATGCATACTCAGCCTATGATATGACCAAGTCCCATGTCTGTCCATACTCTTTGGTTAGGCATCTTAGAAGGTTACCTAACACCTTATTAACCACCTCTATTTTCCCATCGGTCTGAGGATGGTAAACTAATCCAAAAGACAGGTTGGTACCTAATCTGCTCCATAGAGTCTTCCAAAAATGACTCATGAACTTCACATCTCTGTCCGATACAATGCTCAAAGGAAATCCATGGATCCTTACAATTTCCTTGAAGAAAAGGTGAGCAATGTAGCTAGCATCATGTGTGGTCTTGCAAGGAATAAAATGACTCATTTTGCTAAACCTATCCACCACCACATAAACACTATCAAACCCTGTCTTGGTCTTCGGGAGTCCTACAACAAAATCCATGCTAACACACTCCCATGGTCTGTTTGGAATAGGTAGAGGTTGATACAAACCTGCATTACAAGCTCCCCCTTTTTCTTTCATACAAACTAAACACTACTCCACATACCTTCTAACATCCCTTTGCAACTTGGGCCGATAGTAGAACCTTTGCACTAGTTCCATTGTCTTGTTGATGCCAAAATGACCACTAAGACTACCATTGTGCTTCTCTTGGATAAGATTCTCTCTCATAGAGCCTTTTGGAACACATAAATTATTTCCCTTGAATAACAATCCACTTTGCAATGTATACTTTGAGTATTGACTATGAAAATGATTCTTAAAGTTAGAACATACCTTGTAGGCCTCCAAGAAGTCTTCATCTTCACCATAGATATCCTTGAAACTCTCTATTCCAATTCTCTTTAGCTGTATCTCTTGCACTGTCAACAATCTCCTACTTAGTGCATCTGCCACCTTGTTCAATTGTCCCTTCTTGTGCTTGATGGTGAAGGTAAAAGCTTGGATGTATTCCATCCATTTCAAATTTCTATTGCTCAGCTTCTCTTGTGTGTTGATGTAGCTAAGTTCCTGATTATCAATAAACACTACAAACTCTTTGGGTAGGAGATAATGCCTCCACTTCCTAAGTGACTGCACTAGAGCATATAGTTCTAGGTCATAGGTAGAATACTTTGTCTTAGCTTCATTGATCTTTTCACTAAAGAAAGCTATAGGCCTACCTTCTTGTCTTAGCACTCCTCCTACTGCAACTCCACTAGCATCACATTCCACAATAAACAACTTGTCAAAACTAGGTAATAAAAGAATAGGTTGAGTTGCCACTTCTTGTTTTAGTTTCTCAAAATCTTTCTCAGCTTCTTGAGTGCACTTAAACTTAGTCTTTAAGCCACCTTTGATTGTATCTAGGACTGGTGCACATATTCCACTAAAGTTTCTTATAAACTTCCTATAAAACTGAGCCAATCCATGAAAACTTCTTACCTCTGTCCCAGTGGTTGGTGTAGGCCAGTTTAGGATAGCTTCCACCTTGCTTGGATCCATCTTCAATGATCCTTGGGATACTACAAACCCCAAATACACAAGCTCTTGTTTGAATAACTCACATTTCTCTAGGTTTATAGCTAACAACTCTTCTTGCAATCTTCTAAGAACCAACTCCACATGCTTTAGGTGTTCTTCTATTGTCTTACTAAAAATGAGTATATCATCAGGGTATACTACCACAAATATCCTGGTAAAGTCTTTGAGCACTTCATTCATGAGCCTCATGAATGTGTTAGGGGAATTAGAGAGGCCAAATGCAATAACTCTCCACTCATACAACCCATCATTTGTCTTAAAGGTTGTCTTCCACTCATATCCATCCTTGATTATGATCTGATGGTATCCACTCTTGAGATCCAACTTGGTAAAATACTGAGCTCCTCCAAGACAATCCATTAAATCCTCAATCCTAGGAATAAGGAACCTATACCTGATTTTGAGCCTATTTATTGCTCTTGAGTCAGTGCATAACCTCCACTTACCACCTTTCTTGGTTGCTAAGACCACTGGTACTGCACATGGGCTAATGCTCTTCCTAATCAATCCTTGATCCAATAACTCCTGCACTTGTCTAGCTACCTCTAGGTTTTGATTCGGGGTAAGCTTGTAGGCTGCTTTGTTTGGTAATGAAGCCCCTGGTTTGAAGTCAATCTGATGACTAATGGCTCTTTGTGGAGGTAAGGTTGCTAGCGTTCCATCACTCACTATGTCCTTATACTTCTCAAGCAACATTTGGACTGCTCTGGGTATGACTATTTTCTCAGTCTTGTCCTCTTCCTTGGGTTGCACCATGACTACATATCCTTCACCTCCTTGATGTAGGTTGTTAATGAACTCTTTTCCACTACTTAATTAGACACTAGGGGTCTTTGACTATCCTTCTTCATCTGACAGTGACTACAACTTGAATATTTTTCCATCCTTCTTGAATGAGATAGTATTTTCCTTTCCATCATAGATGGCACCTCTGTCATACTGCTATGGTCTACCCAATAGAAGATGGAATGCATCCATGGGTAATACATCACAAATCAATTTATCTTTGTACCCTCCAATGGAGAACTCCACCGTTGTTTGCTCATTGACAAGAACACTCTGTCCTTTGTTCAACCATGTCACCTTGTAGGGATTAGTGTGGGGTGCCTTTTCCAACTTCAATTTCATCACTGCCTCCTCTGAGATTATGTTGTCAGTAGACCCTGAGTCCACTATAACCTTACACACCTTTCCAAGTATTTTCCATCTTACTCTAAATAAGGCTCTTCTCTGTTTTGGCTCTTCTTTGACCGGTTGTCTAATCAAAACTCTACTAAACATTAGATTCTCCCCCACTTATGATTCAATGTGACTAACCTCTGGTGATTTGACACTCATGGTGTCCTCTTGTGCATATGCCACTCTCTTCTCAGTATTTGATGAAGATGCTTTCTCTGGGCACCTATAAGTTGGATGTCCTACTTGACCACAGTTATAACATTTCATAGTGGCAAATTATGAGCTACTTCTACCTACTCCTCTTCCTCTATTTGAACCTCCTTGAGGTCCTCTACCTTTGTTATATCCTCCTCTAGAAGTTGTTTCACCTCCATGCTTTGTGAGTTTAGACTCTCCTTGGTTTCTTTGTTCAATTCCTCTACTTTGGTATCCACCTCTATGTCCTCTTTGATCTCTTCCTTTGCCTCTACTTTTAGAAGCTTGGTCTTGTTTCCTCTTGCTTCTTTCCTCAATATTAATAGCTAATTGGTAACATTGGTGTACTATCTTAGGACTTAGAAGAATCATCTCCTCTTGGATGTTCCACTTCAAACCGTTAAGATACCTAGCCACCTTGAGACTTTCATCTTCTGAAACATTAGACCTCATACAAAGTTTTTGGAACTCCTTAGTGTAAGTGTTCACATATTGGTCTCTTTGCCTTGAGCTCTGTCTCTTCTTATGGAACTATATTTCATAATCATCTGGCATGTACACAACCATTCCCTTCCAAGTAGAGATAGGTTGCTTTCCTTCCTTTTCCCTCTTTGTCTAAATGAACTTCCACCATGTCAAGGCAAAACCTCTTAATCTTGATTTGGCCACCTTTACCTTCTGTGCTTCAGTGACCCCATCACACTAAAAATGGTTTTCCATTCCCTCTATCCAATCCATGACTAATTCAGCTTCCATTTTTCCACTAAACAGTGGTATGCCTTCAAGTGATTTTCCACTCAAAGCCTTTAATGCCTTCAAGAAAGGATCTTCTTTCAAAACAGGGTCAAGTTTAGGGATCTTTTATTCCTCTGCAACCTCTTCTTTCTTTGGTACCCTTCCTTTGACCTGCACATCATTCAATGCTTGCTCAAGTTGGTCTATTCTTTCCCTCAATAACCTATTGTCTTCCTCCTGTCCTTCAACCATCTTGGCCAATTCTGCATTTTTCACCATGATAGTAGAGCCACTAGACTCAATCTCAAACATAAAATAGTCAATCCCAAATATTTTGCTTGCTCTGATACCAATCTGTTAGGGAGGGGGTTGGAGGAATCAATACAAATTCTTGCTCTAGGTCTTGCTTGCAAGACCTCCTTGGTGTTCTGCTCCACCACCTTAACCTATAGGTGCCTTTTCATGTTTAGGTACCCCTGGTTCTCCTGGCCAACCCCACTGCTATCACAAATTAACCAACCAAGTCACTCTTGGTGCAATAACTCTAACTCTTCCTTAGCCTTTAATCTTCCCTAAAGACTAACTATACCTCCAAAGTTTGAACTTTGACTTGCAGGGGTGTGGAGGTGTTTTAACACATTGCAATCCATCCAATTTTGATTCTTAAGCATCCTCCTATCTCCATTTCTTGGTTGCTTTCTTCAAACCCTCATTTAGGGTTAAAAAGGCTACTAGCCCAAGAGCCCCAATTAGGTCTCCCTCTCTGAGAAAATTGTTTGAATCTCACAATTTCTCCAAAGAACCACCAAGCTTTCTTTGAGGTTCTTGCTTCAAATGGAGACCTCTCAAGGATTTTCAAGTTCTTGATTCTTCATTAGCCGTACAAGGGGTCAACTTGAAATTGGGCAAAATCTAGGGTTTTCAAGCCTTTTCTAGCTGCTTCCAATCTGCTAAATCTTTCACCGACCTAATGTGTTAATGGAGCTTCCTCCTAATTACCAGACCTTGGTAAAACTTCCATCTATCTTCTCAAAAAGGAAAAACAACAAAATGTAATCACTCCTGTAAGATATGTGCTCTGCACTCCTAGTCTTCCCTAGCCGGACTCTTCGTGGCTCGCCTTGGGAAAGACTTTGCCAACAGTTCCTGCACTCACACAAACCATAAAACCTACCATATGTATACACATGGAGTCTAGTCATTTTTCCCAAAGTGTCGTACAATTTTTACAGTGGGAAAGTGGTCTAGCACTCCATTTTCTCAAGGCTGCCTTGTTCAGACCAGCAACAGAATGAAAACAAACTATTTACAAACAATTGTTGAAAATGAATCAAAAAGGCTAATAGATGGCACAAAAAACTTTTATTCTATCAACACTACATCCTACGTACAAAATAGTAATTAATTCAATCCATTAAAGCTCTACTTGAAGCAAAAATCAGAAAATAACCCTCAAAAACACTATTTTTCCTTCAATTTCACAAATTTACACCACAATGCTAATGCTTCCAACCTTGCTCTCAGGTCGAGGCACACCTTATATAGGGTACCTAAATCAGTTATGCACCCTAGGTTGAACCTGTAAGTTATTATGTGGCAAAGTTGCAAATATGCTACATTTTTGCATCTTTTGCCAATTTTCTAGAAACCTAAGTAAAATGAGTTTTTAAACTCATTCACCCTTTCCACTTCTTTAACCTATTGATCACTACTGAGAAAAACCTACTTCCAAACCTCTAACTCTATCTAAATGGTCAACATGACCTTCATGATAACATTGCAAAAACAAAAATTCATCCAAGTCTTCCTAACTAATTAGTGTTTCCTAGGTGCTCCTGCACCATATTGGATGATGATTATCTATTTGATTTTATAATTTCCTTCTTGTTACCATGTTTATATTGATAAATGATTATACAAGGTATGTGTATGCATACACACATGCATGGAAATGATAGAGTATATGCACCAAGGAACACGTACATGAGGGTACATAGGTAGATGTATCTATGCACACTCATGCACAAGTTACTTATGCACATGGAACTATTCAATGGAACCCATGGCATGCATATGTATATGTATAGACATATCACTCGTAGTATCTTATCAAACACCATGGTAATTGTGTATGAGTTTGGTGAGTGGATTGAATGTGTATATTTATATATACATATATATATATAATGTATATACATATATCCATATGTACAAGTGTATCCATACAGATGTATGGTAACAAATGGATATGCCCATGTGAATGTATTGATACATGTATATATACACATACATGTACATAGAGGCAAATATATATAATATATATGTGTGTGTACACATCTGATATATTAATGTAAGCAATGTGATTGCTATAATTTTATATATAATGATTATATATACATGCTTTGTTGACTTGTAATGTATATAAATATATATTTTAACATATACATATATATATATATATAAGTATATATACATGTATATGTTGTATTTATATTTAAACAAGTCATTTAATTTGAGATCGACTATATGAAACAATAAATATCAACTGATAATAGTGTTAAATATATTTGGTTTGAAGTTGATAATCATGGACGACTTAATGGCCAAAACCTTGAGAAGAATACGATTGTATTCATAAGCTGTTATTTATGCTTTTATTTTAATTAGAGGTAAAAGAAAGGTTTTGAAGGGGCTCAAAACCCTTTACAAAAACAAGTAGCTGATTAAAAAAGGAAACTACATTAAACAACCATCAGCCGAATGTCAACAAAGCACAAACCAAAAAATAGCCAAAAAGAAGGAAACTAGCCAACACAACTACATATTGTTCAGAATTTCAACAACTTCCATGTCACTAGTAGCAAGCTTTTGCCCCTTAACCCAGTATTAGAAACCTCAATATCTGAGACCCCAACCTTATTTTTCATTCTATTTCTCATCCTAACCCTAGGCCCACCATTTTTTACCTCACAACTAAAAAAAAAAAACCTTTACTAGCACCCTTATCAGCAACAAAATCCTTAACCATCAACTTACCCTCAACAACCATAACATCAGCAGACACATTTTCCTTTCTCTTTTTAACAATAGTCTGAGGGGAGATAGCCTTCATAGAGTCCAACATATTCAAGACTTTAGGGGCTTCTCCACTCTTCATTACAACGTTCCATATCTTATCAATTTTCTCGTCAAGGGATAACATTCTTCCCTCCATAATCGGTTTCAGATTGACGGTTTCTTCCACCACAGTATTTGCAATAGTATTAAGATGATCCATTAAATTTTCAATTTGGCTTTGGACCGAAAGGTCCTCAGTCTTGCTAGCAACACCTCTAATACAAACATTGGTCCTATTGATCTCATGAAAGAACCATTTAAAAAGATTAAAAATCACATTAACACTATCACGGGCTAAAGTGTTCAACACCCATAGCTCTAACCTTCCCATACTTCGGAAACCCAATGATGATGCTTAGAACATCCTCATCATGGAAGCCACCAACTAGGGAGAGAGGGAAATCCTTCTCTGGGAGTCAAGACCATCTTTCAAAACCCTTCTCTTCTAGCTCCACTCCTCAGGTTCCTACACAACTCTAGACGCTAGGGGAGGAGAAGAAGCTTCCCCATAAAGATCATATTTATCTTTACCCCCCTTAGAAGGAAAAATCTCCTCCACATCATCACTACAAGTCATATATCATTCCTTCTCATCCATTTTCCTTTTCCCAAATTTACCCTGAATAGGGGATAAGGAGCCCTTGTCCAAAGAGGCATACGAATTTGGCACATAGTTAGCATCATCATCCCTTTCCAATTTTGATTCTTTATTTAAAATAAGCCCCCTCTTCTAAGGTTTCTGAGAATCCCTTTCCTCACCCGACCTGGTTTCATAGCCCTCCCTAGCTTTAGCAGAAATATCCTTCGAGGAAACAAGATTTTTATGAACATCATGAGCTTTCACATGTTCATAAATCAAGAGAATCAACCCCAAATGCAGGATAGGATTTTTTGGGATTTTTCCTATGCTCTTTAATCCCACAGTCCATCGACATCAACAAATAATAGGGAAATGACACCAATTTCTTATGCCGAAAATGGTTAAGCAACAAAAAATGGTAATTGTTAATGGTCATGTACCTTCCTTCCAGGGTAACATACCTCATGATTTCTTCGACAACGTCCTGCCAAAGAGCTTTCAAGGAACTCCTCAAATACCCACCACTCTTCGTGGGCTTTAAGTCATCAATCTCATTCTTTTTGAAAAAAAGGGACATCGCAGCCTGTGATTCTTTCTTAGATCCCTAAACACTTTCATACCCTTAATAGCCAAGCCTGTAATCTGGGCTATGAATTCCTCATCCATTGTAATTTCCCTACCACCCAAATCCAGGTTTCTCTCTTTCCACCCTTTGGCAACCAATTCAGTAACCTAGGGATTATTGCCATGCAATCTCTCCATGAATAGAGTAAGTCCTCCCTTTTCTAAAATATCCCACACCTCCTTTCTCAACTTAGTAGTATCATAGGATTTAGGCTCAACATGATTTTTGTCCCCACCCATGATGATAGAATACAAAGACCAAGCAATCAACAAGAAACTTAGAAGAAGGCAACAAAAACTACCTAGAATAAAAGTATCCAACAAAAGACTTTGTAAACTTAGGCAACTAACACCCACAATCTGTGCGAAGCCAGCCACAGGACATACATACCATAATGAATTTGAACTCTACGTCTTATGATAGCCTTCCCTCAAAATCATAACTTTAACATCCTTACAAATGTCTTTCAACCACGTGAGAAAGGACATGCACACCTTAATGAATAAAAGGATCACCATAAGATTAACTTTCATTAATAATAATAGTTGTGACCTCAAAAAGGATAGAGTCATTTAAATCCCAGACCTTACTATCTCTAAGTCCAAAGTTAGCGAAGAAATCAGCTAACATATTTCCCTCTCTCAAAATATGGGAAATATAAACATTATCAAAGGATTTAATAATTTCAATGGAATCCTTGATCAAGGCCTCAATTTTCCAAGACGAAGGAGATACATTCTTCAAATTATTGATGTTATTTATGCTTTTGTTGTCATACAAAAGAGAGAGTATAAATCTGCAAATTGTATAAACATTTAAATCGATATTAGAAAAGGTCGATGCCTTTATATATCATGGACTTGGTCAACAACATCACCACAATTTTTTGTAACAAATCAAACAGTTATTTAATACATTGAACAATAGATGACTTTGTTTGATCAATTAAGTATATGAGTCGATACTAAACAGGGACTAATTTAATGTTATTCTTGGGTGGCATGTTTTTACTATTGACTCTTTCTCTTGAGAATAAATAATGTCACCTTTGTATTCTACTTATCATAGAAGTCTGACATTCGAATTATATCACATGGAGAGTTGGGTATGTGCAGGATCATGATGGGCCAAAAAGTGGCAATATTATGGGTATTTGTAGGGTATGTGGCTGACGACTTTTTTTTACCCAAAATTTATGAAATGAAAAGGGTTTTTAGAGCAGATTCTTAGCTGTCCACCAATATAAATTATGCTTTGATTTGAATTTAACAAATTATTATTATTTATTTTCTATTAGAATTATAACTAAAGTCCTGATCGATAGGCTGATTGAAAAACATCTATACCTTTCAAACGGTATCACATTTTTTGAATCTGAAACATGTTTCACATTCTATGCTTCACATAATATAGGATTAAAAAAAGAAAAATTAAATTTCATGAAGTTTTGACCAAGTTAAGGTGGTCAGACATACGAGTTTTTATATTTTTTAAAATTTGTAATTAAAAATTCATAATTAATTATTTACTTGGAAAAAATTACAAAAAATATGCATCACATTCAGACATGAGTCCTCTACTTATATATAAAACTTATAAAAATAATTATAATTTTATTATGGTTCTAAGGGTGGTCAGACAACTACTTATTTTTTCCCTAAAATTTAAGTACTATTACATTGAAATTTCAAATTTTCACCAAATAGATTTTATTTATTTTTAAATAAACCTAGTAGTTTAGAAACTACATTCAATTTTCTATAGATTCTATTCTTACATATTTTTTAAATAATATAGATAACTTATTCAATTTTTTACGTCAAGTTGCCTAACACTAATTTTTCTGATTTTTTTGCCACTTAAGGGCTTGTTTTTTCCATGACCCTGCACATACCCAGTTGATTTATTCTCCAATTGTTGTCAAAAAGTGGGTCAATCTGTTGGTATACAAGTTGAGTCTTTACTTACTTATTCACCATCTTTAGTGCAAGAGCACGTGAGCGGACAAGCAATCAACACCACCCAAAAATAATGTTTGGTTTGATTTCAATTTTGGTTTGTTCTATCTTTCTCTCACTTATATCATTGCCTAAACCTCTTAAATTTTCCATCTTCACTATGACACTACTATAAATGTTGTCTCACGAAGTGTTATCTTTTAAGCCAATGTAATTGGTTGATGTAAAGTCAAATTCCTCTCCTCATTTTCAGCACTCTCACCATTTGAATGTCATGGGGTTGGAAATGGATTCCCATCAAAGTGTAAACTTGTTGATATTGTTGTAGCAGCTTCCTAGTAAACACATATACAAATGCAAAAGCATAGACCATTTACCATTGCAGATTAAATGGAGTTGAATTTTGTTAGATGTTTTCATTGCAACTTTCCTAGTCGATGTGTATATGCAAATAGGGAAACAAAGGGAAAATTGTGAATGATTTACTCTTGAAGGTGAAGAGTCTTAGACTCTAAAATTTTGGAATCAAAGTTTTATTCAAATTCCTTTTCACCTTCATCACCCCCACCCCCCCATGTAGGATGAAAAATGATGCAAGTCACCGATCATGAAGGAGGGGGTGTAAGGAAACAAAATTGAAAGCATCAGAAGAAAGAAGAGAGGCTGATAGTTTTTGAAATCCAAAAGACATCCAAAAAACTTGGGAACTTTGATAGGTAGGTGGAATCAAGCCTATGAAAGTATCTGAGGTGCCATCGTGAGAAGGATAGCATGAGGAGGCTGCATGAGGGAGGGAGGATAGGATTCGCTTGTGGAGGGAGACATAGATTTGGGAGTGATTTTATGCCACAGGTGAAACTCTTTGAAAGGGCCAAATGAGTTTGATGAAGTTGTGCTAAAATTAAAAGTGATTTTCCAAAAATTTGTGTCGGTAGTTTGTGAATACAAGAAAGAGTGAGCACCATTTGTAGAGTAGGGGAAGAAAATAATAAGGGATGCGTTATTTAGAAATTTTTGTAAGAAACCAAATAAGTGTTGACGTATAGACCTATGGGACTACACTAATATGGAAGGAGGTCAGAATCCAAGTTGAGAAGTGTGGCACGGTGGAGAAAGGGAGAAACAATGGTGAAGATTGACCACTCCAGACAGAGAGCGGTATTTATATATTTCAGTTTGAGATGAATTAAAATTCTTAGATAAGACAAGAATAGTTAAAGCTATAGGTGGGCTAAGATTTGGAAGATGAGTTCATGCAAGGGGTGAAAAAAGATAAGAGGAATAATTCTTTGTGTAAACATTAAATTTGCATGTTGATGTAATTATGTTTTTGACTTGACTAAAAGGAGATATTTTTTTATTTGTTGCAATCTTTGTTCTATGAAATGTTGAGTTCAGGTAGAGTTGCTTGATAAAAAAATTTTGTTTTGAGTTTTTTACAGAGGGGTGTACCCTCTTGCGTTAATTGGTATCAAATCAGGTAATCATGAGAGTGGAGAGGATCTACCATGACTTGTGAGTGTTGTGTCAACAAATTGCCAACTGGGAGGCAATTCACACAAGTAGAAAGTGAGTGTGTGAAGTGGTTGAGAAGAAGCTCAAGAAGGTTATTGTAGGTGTGTGAGGAATCCTGAAAATGAGAGAAGGAGCTTGAAGCCACAAAGGAAACTTGAGAAGTGATGAAAAATTGTGAGAGTTGAGATTGCGGCAGACAAAATGGGTTGGGTCATGAGGAGACCCATAAAGATATTGTTTTGGGAGTAGTATTGGGATAAAGTGGAGGATGAGATGATTGAAAAGTTGGGACAAATAGTTTTTGGATAAGTAGGAAAGATCAAGGAGAGGCTCGAGGAACTAAAGAAAAGTGTGAGAAAGAGTGTGAAGAAAATGGTGAAGAGTAGTGAGAAGAAGACGGTTCTCTTAAGCGAGGACAATAGAAAGAAGAATAGAAGAAATTAGAGTTGGTAAGAATAGTCCCTACCAATGAAGAAATTGCAACAAAGACATGTCATGAAGAAAGCATGAAGAGAGAAGAAGAAAATAATGAAGTGAGCAACAAAGAGGTTGCAATGAAGGGTGACAATGAGGCAAATTTGTTCGCACAATTGTTGGAAATTGAGGAAGAGTGGACATCAAAGCTTGATGTTGTGAAGAAAGAAGAGAAAAAAGTTGTAGCTGACTTGACACTAGTACAATTTGGAAAATAAATGACTACATGACTAAAAATTTTAGTCACGTGACTAACACTAGTAGAATTTTGCAAATAAATGACTAATTTGATCATCATAAGTGACTAATTTGGTCATCGAGTAAAAAAACAACTAAATAATTGGGGCTGGACAAATAAAAATGACTAAATAAATGATTATTACTCCTCTATTCTTTTTCTTTCGAATTTATCATAATCCATAGAGCTTAAGCCCCCCTCATGGGACACATACCTAAGCGGGCCATTTGGCCACCTAGGTTGCTTGGTGCACCAAAAATACCTATTGTGTGGAAGGCATTGCCTCTCAGTGAAATCTTAAGGCCTTCACATATTTTATAAAATAAATTAGCATTTCACAAATAAAAATGACTAAATAATTAGTCACACAAATAATTCAATCCTATAATCATGTCAGATAACATATAGTTCTACCAGTGATTCAATAAGAGTTATGGTACATATAATACATATATATTATCAATTATTTCAATCCATTTGAATAGATCATTTAAGGAGTCAATAATCAATAGTGTTATTCCAATAGTCCACCATGATGGGGTTAGAGAGGAAGCATGCTAGGGAGCCCTAACTTCACTACATCTAAGCCCAAGAGTGTGAAGTATGTTGGGGAGCCCTAATCTAGATTTATCTAAATTTATTTCATTCCATTATTTAGCACTTGTTATTAATTGTTTAAGCTAGCCACATGCAACTAGAATTTGTAGTACATCCATGCACAAAAACATACTCTCTAACATATTAACATACATATAGTTTCTATCGGCGCAATCCTTGAACCTCCTTTTGGCACAAGTGTTAGTATATATTCCTCTCTCTATATAGAATTGTCTCCCCCTCTATCTCTCTTTCTTTTTCCCAATCTCTCCAAAGATCAATTAAACTATCAAGTTTTTATATATTAATTTAATTTGTTCTATATAAGAATATATTAAGTATTAATTATAATGATTTTATATTTTTTTATTATAGAATACTATATATAATTTAATCTTATTACTATTATATTAAATATATATAATATATTAACTATATTTTATATTATATTTATTATATTAATTTTTTACAATTAAACGAATCTTAGTCATTCATCATTTTTGACCCTTTTTTGGTTGGTTTTCACCATTTTTTGTTGCTTTTCCCACCACTATTGGTTCTTACTCCTCTAAACTCTTCCTTGCTAGTATTGACCTTTCACTTCTCCAATTGGCGAGCTACAACTTGAAAATAAAGTTTTTCCAAATAAGGTTGGAAGGCAAAAGCTCTTCTATTAGGTTTTGCCATGACTGTCGTATCCACAAACCAGTTCCTGCTCCCAAACTAGAACTTGTTTGATTCTACAACATGATCCATAATGCAAGAACCTGGTAAGGTAGTCATCATTGTGCATCGATTGGAGCAAAGGATTTGATTAATATTTTGTATTTCTTTTAAAATTGTGTCTTTCACTTCTATTAATTATAGAGCTTCATTTCTAATCAACTATAATCAGCTTATGTTGATTACTATTGCTAATTCAATTATTGAATTCTTGTATCCTTTAGATCAAACTCGCTGCTGACACGTTACCTATTATGGGATTAAAATTTTGTTTGTAGTTTGCAAGTAAATGCTTATCTTTAGTCATTGATCCTTACAATATATAAAAGTATCAAAATGAGGTTGTGGCATGTTTTATGATCACCCTGCCTATTTTGAGTTTGAAGGTGAAATCTATTTGTGCTTGGTAGAGATCATCTTAAACTTGTAAAGGAGAGCAACTAAAAAAGTTGTAGATATTAACAAATTAATGATCGAAGTCACTCATGTTTCAACTTGAAAATTGACAAGTTTCTTATCAGCAACCTATTGATGCATTAAATATATGTGTATGGATAATAGTACTAAACTCTGAATATGTGTGAATGGGTGCTCCAGAGCTTAAAGTGATTAAATTTATTTACTATATAACAAACATTTGGAAAAAGCTTTGTAGAAGATTTTTGCATCATAGTATTTCTATACAATATTCTTTTAAAGTCTTGTTATATAATTTCATGGACTTGAATAAACATATTTATGTCTAGCTCTTGTAAATATTTTTCTCAATAGCTATATTGCTCTAATTAATTTAATATCAGATATAGATAAAGATTGTATGGATTAGTTTTAGAACATGGTAGGCACCAATTAGAATAATAAGGTCATATAATGCATCCACTATTTTGATTACTAGTTATGGTTAGCCAATAGGTTTTATTTTGGAAAACTTTCTCTAGAATTGTCCAATGCCATCAACGGAAGTGTCTGATGTTGGCATTTGAAATTTTGGAGAAAATTCAAATCTCTTATTTTTCCTGAAATGATTATTAAAAATTTAGTGAGTAACTTTTATATAAATAGCAGTTGTAGTGTTATACTGAATTTAAATTTTTTGAGTATATACCCTTATCTTTCCAAACTTTCATCCATTCCTCAATTATATCACTGTAAATTTTGAGCTTCCATTTTTCAAGATACATGATCATCAAACTCATGTAATAACAAAGATTTCTTCCCTGAAAGGTTTTGTAAAGCTCCTCAGCTCACAAGATTGTTTTAGAAAGATAGTTTGCAACTTTTGTGTGGCAATGATCCCAGGCATCCTAGATTGAGTAGGCTAGAACCAAATGCTCCATCAACTCATCCAGAATTCTAGTCTCGAGAACATATCTAGAGCTAACAATGCAACATTATTTTGACCGAAAAAAGTTGGTCTTGGCAGAATTCTAGTATTGTTATGTATTTGTTTCTTGTTTTTTCATTGTATGTATTTATAAGTTCCATCTGTGTAATTTTTCTCCATGTATACCCCAACATGATACAATTCTCCATTATGTTATTGCCTCATCAGTAGTCTAATTTTCATGTCTTGGACAATTTCAAAACTTTATTTTCTATAATCACTTCATATCTACACACAATCTTGATTTAAAGGAATGTTGTCCACTTATGTTTATGTGTGGGTTGATTAATTTTATTCAAGAGCAATTATCTACCAGATACAGAAAATAGCTTGTCTAGTTAAGATGTGTAATACAAGTAAAGCACCTTAAAGTTGGGAATCCCCTACCTAATGTGTGCATTTGTATGTTACATTGAATAAATGCAGTGTAATGGGTAGTAAGAATTTAGAAATGTTTGAGGGAAATTTCAAATCATGTAGGTTATATTTTTGGTTCTTTTATTTCTATTTTTTATTTTTTTCCATAGATGTAAATAGCTCACATGGGGTTAGAATTTGATTTTCTTTAACTACCTTGTTGATTGTTTCCTTTTTTGCAACAAGTCAGTCCTTTTTTATGCTATTAACTTCCAACTTTACCCCCTTTTTTGTTCATGGAAGATTGTTTTATTCAATTGGTTGATGGCATTGGTTTTCAGTGATATCAGTTGTACTGTATTTCTTTTTGTGTTCCTTCTCCTTTGTGGGACTCTCAATATTTTTTTCTTCCTAGAATCCTATTGTATATTGATGTACTCTCAAGTCCCATTGACCTAATTTTGGTCATTCATGTGCATTAGTCTAATTTATTTCTTTCTTTTTCATGCATATGTTTTAAAAGTGTTTAGGTACATACAATTAAAATCCTTAGTTAATATTGTTAAGAACTTAATACAACTTGACCTAGGAAATTGTTTGGAATTTGTAGCATAATCTAATGTCCTATCATTTGTATTCATTTTGTGCATCTGCCCCAAAAGATAATAAATTTTGTATATTCTAATGTCAAATTGTTTTGAAGTCAATGAAACTTTCAAATAAGCTCACTTTTGTTCTATGATATGGTATGAGTCAGCTCGAATTAGAAGATGAAGTGGAAGATGATTTAAAACGTGCCAATGGAGAATTTATCAAAGATGGTGACAACACAAATAAATTGAATCAAGTTTTACAACTTACAGGCTTCAGTGATCTTGTATATGTAGAAGCATATATCACAGTTCATCAGTATGATATTGTCCTAGATGTTACAGTAATCAACCACACAAAGGAAACACTTTAGAACCTTTGTTTAGAATTGGCTACTATGGGTGCTCTCAAAATGGTTGAACGACTAAAAAATTATACTCTAGCTCCAGAGTCAAGCAAGCAGATAAAAGAAAACATAAAAGTGTCTTCAACCGAAATTAGTGTTATATTTGGTACCATTGTTTATGAGACTACAAGTGTACTAGACCACAATGTTGTTCTGAATGACATACACATTGACATTATGGACTACATCTCCCCAACCACTTGCCCCGATGTTGCTTTTAGGAATATGTGGGATGAGTTTGAATGGGAAAACAAGGTAAATCAAATTATTCTCTTGGGTGGGAAAATAAATTTAAATTTTCCAGTAATTTTCTTTCAAATTTATATTGTACCAAAGTTAAACAATAGATTAATCTAAACAATGACATATATACTCTGAATGAGTATTGCGCTTGCACTTTTTCTATTAGGTGGTTGTGAACACAATTATTGATGATGAGAAGGAGTTCCTAAACCATATTGTGCGATCAAAAAATATGAAGTGCCTCACACCCTTGTAAGTATTTCAATTTTCTTAACTTCTTTCATATTTTTAGAGTAATCTAGCTTGGTCTGCATTGCATTAAATATTGTTGAATGGTTCGTTTACCACTGGAGAAACACAATGTTATTGAAAATACTATAATTAACATTTATTTTTGATATAGATCTGCACTGGATGGAGACTATGGATTTTTGGCTGCAAATTTGTATGCAAAGAGTGTATTCAGTGAGGATGCTCTTGTGAATGTTAGTGTTGAGAAACAATCTGATGGCAAGCTGAGTGGTTATATCATGATAAGAAGTAAAACCCAGGGCATTGCATTGAGTTTGGGTGATAATATCACACTCAAACAAAAGAGCTAAGTATGTGTTGATTGGTTGATGCTTGACTTTTTCTTCTAGGTTTTCTGTAAGAAGTTTTTCCACATTGGTATCTTTATCTGCTTACAATTTTTGGTAATTAATAGTTACAATTTTGACTACTTAAATTGGATGAGTGGTCATTGAAGCCCATTGGTTGATCTTTTAGAACTAGAATAAAATTGTTTAGGGTTTGGGATGAGAATTATGTTTTTGTAACTTGTTTTATTTGTTCACTAATGTTTGTGAAACTTGCACACTGCTTTAGACAATAGCTATGTAAAGAGTTGAGGATGATGAGTATGACAGTATTTTTGCTCATGACTCCACCATAGCAATAATAGAGTTGTTTCTGTATATCTTTCTATATCCTATCTCATGCACAATATTATGATGAACATTATTAAGTGTTCTCTTGTATTTAAAGAAGATAACTATTTTTTAATTCAGATTCCAAGCTCTTGAAGGAATAATTGATTCAAATTTTATGAAATGTAAACACATGAAACATATGAAATTTACCTCTAGAAATATAGTTTGAATTAGTTGTTACTTTGGCTTCAAATAGGGCCCCAACATCATAAATACATTGATAGAAAATGTGTATTTATTATCAATATTTTTATCTCATGAATTATATATTTTAGTTCTGGAAAAATTATGATGAGGCTCAATAGATTTGTCCTCTACCAAATATAATTAATAAAGGCATTCATTAAAGGGGCTCAAATAGCTAGAAAATATAAGGTGTAGGTTCATTCCAGAGAGCTTAGAGTTTGTGTATGCCATCTTGCACAACATTTATCTATTTTTATTCATGTACATACAGTTGGGTGTTCATGTAGGTGGGTGTGCATGCCTGTATGTGTGCACCTTATTATTTAACTGTAGAAATATAGTTTGAATTAGCAATTACTTTGTCTATAGATAGGGAACTACATTGTAAATGCACCAATAGAAAACATGTATATAATCTGTATTTTTATCTCACAAATGTTATATTGAAGTACAAGAAGAAACAATGAAGAGGTTCAATAGATTTGTCTCTTGCCAAATTTAATTTATTAAGGTCTCTACCAAAAGTGACTACTTTCAACAATGTTTTGGCATCTCTATTTTCATATTTATGTTTTTTTCTTTAAATCGAAAACTAAATTAATACTGGAATGCACAATATTACAGATGGATTAGCGTCAAAGGTTGACTATGGATCAATATCATGCATATGATGAGAAAGTAGTTGATGAGAGGGACATTGACAAATATCCATGTCCATGTAAAAATTTTCTTGGTGGAAAGATGAAAAAAAGAAATATTATTTATCGATATAAGATAAGATATGGGCATAGTGGTATACACCCTTGGGCTTACGATTATTAAACTATTACACTATGGTCTTGCAAGATATGTATTTCAACAGTATTTGGTATGACAATTTGGGTCCCTTTGTTAGCAAAGAATATATTATATATGTATGTCTAGGTTTGTGTCTATTAAGTTAAATGAAATTCTTATAAAATGCTTGTTCAAAGGTTATATACGCAATACACTTGTGCCTTTGACTTTAGCAAAAGGATTAATTTGTTTATACTTGATTCATTTGTATTGTTTGATAGTTTTGCACTATGTATAGTTTTGGTATACAAACATGTCTTTGGACTATAAAAAATTTGATTGACTGATTTGTTGATTTACTTAGCTTATGCTTGGTTTTGATTGGTTGAGTTGTTGATCATGATTGTTGATGTTGCAAGTTTTCAATATCAATTGGTTTCAAAGACACCCAAATGGGAATGACGAGGTAATGAGATTATTTCATCTTCATCACACTTTCTATGGTTATAACTTATTTAAGATTCTCTACATTAATTTCCTTCATTTGTGTTAGTTTTTGAAATATTCAA
This sequence comes from Sequoia sempervirens, assembly GCA_007258455.2. Classification (NCBI taxonomy): domain Eukaryota; kingdom Viridiplantae; phylum Streptophyta; class Pinopsida; order Cupressales; family Cupressaceae; genus Sequoia; species Sequoia sempervirens. Next base: position 138,435 of record VDFB02146185.1, on the reverse strand, counting down.
GCAACTAGGTCTTAATAAAATAGCTCACTTTTTCATAGTGTTCCATGCAAATTTCCTGGGATAGATGACATGCTGGTTTCTTTTTAAAAAAATAAAACTAATTTTGTGTTGAAATAAGATATGCAAGAATGTTCAAATTAATTGGTTTGGTTTTTCCAATATCTTCTATAACATGCAAAATATATCCTTCAACATAAGTTACAACATTTTTAGAATCCAACTAAAAAAGCAGTGTTGCTAGAAATACTCAGACTATATTAATATATGATCCACATGTACCACAAATTTAACTAGCATCTTAGTAATAATTTTTAAGGTGTCATCAATATAGCCAACACGGGCATGAAGGTCAACCATGCACACCTAATGATAAACTATATATGTAAATTGTAATGCAATAAGGGTTACTAACGTGTGAAGTATGTGCAGCCCTCATCCACTAAACTTGCATGACTGCATGTACCTAGAACCCAAGGAAAGCTTACAATGTTAGGATATGTTCTAGAGTGCTTCATTAATTCAAATGTTTTGAGAGGTTCCTTGCAAAATCCATTTTGTGCACATTCTGCAATCAATCATTTCATTCCATGAGATGACATCTCTTTGAGACATTTTGTCAAACAATTCAAGTGTTTTGTCTATGATTCGACATATTGCATATATATCTACCAAAGCATATCCATCTATAACATTTGACAAAAATTCCCCTACCATTATGTTTTGGTGCATGTTCATAGCCCATCCCAAAGCTCCCATTTTGGCACATGTAGGGAGGACTCTGGCAAAATAATTAACTTTATACCTGCTAATTGCATTTGTTTGAAAGTTTCAAAAGCCTTTTCAACAAACAATTTTCTGCAAAACCTGCAATCATTGCATTCCATGAGATGACATCTCTTTGAGGCATTTTTTCAAACAATTCACATGCCTTGCTTGTGCTTCAAAATTTTGCATGCATATCTACTAAAGCTTTTCCAACCATAATATTTGATAGAAATCCACCGTTTGTTATGCTTCCATGGATGTACATACCCTGTCCAAAGCTCCCATTTTATTATAGGCAGGGAGTATGCTGGAAAAGGTTGTGGAATCTGGCTTTACACCTGCCAATTGCATTTGCTTGAAATTTTCTAAAGCTTTTCAAAAATCCATTTTGTGCATATCCTGCAATATTGCAATCCATAGACCACATTTCATATAGGGATATTGTCATGTATTGTCTATGCATTAATGAAGTGGAGGTGAACTAGGTCCATAAGTATTCTTATGTTCAAATGAGTTTGTAGTTTTTCCTTAGCTTTAGAAGGTGTATAAGAGCTAACTTGCACCCTAGCTGCAATTCCCCTTTTTGCCTTATTACACTTTAGAAAACCTAAGTTGAAGGCTTAATTCACTTAAGCCTACTAATGGTAGTCCACTTGGTGCCCATTTTGTGTGTCAGTGGAGGCATTTCTATTGGGGATGCCCATGCGACATGCGGATGTTTGTGTGACACACTTACATCCCTGACAGATTCCTACGGCTGAGCCAACAGAGGCGTTACTCTTCCCATTGGAAGTGAAGTTGTAATGCCTCCTTCGGCCACTTGACCCGAATATGGTCATTTCTTTCCTCATTCCTTCATAATTAAGCCTTTGAACTTGCATTTAGAGGTTGGATAGAGGTTGGATGAAGATTGGAAGAACTGTACATCACTTCTTGAGCTCATTTTTCACTCACATTCTAGCACTCCAAGCATTCCATAGTAGTAATATCATACTCCATCACGTTAGTAGAGGAAGTTTGGAACCACGTCATTGCAATAGAGGATTGAGTTCCTCTCATTTCTCCCCCAAGTAGCCTTGAGTGCTCTTGGTGGAGGTGATAAGCTTCCCTCTCCTCTCCTCTATCATTTGGTTGAGTAGCATAGTACTATTTTGTAGTGCTTGTTTTTTTGTCACTTCTTTATCTCTTTTCCATTGGTTGTCCATGGAGGTGGGAACACCTAAATGGGGGTCTAACTGAGGTAGGCCCCTATACAACCACCCCCAACATTCTCTCTGTTGTTGTGTGTAGGTGTGTGAGCTCTTGGAGGATCAGCTGGTGAATGAATTCATTGGTGAGATTCTCCTCACCTTTATCGCTTTTTCTTATCTACTTTATAACATTAAAGATTACTTAACTTATTTAGTTACATCATTTCAACCTTCTAGTTAAATAGCTAGGCTGATAAGTCATTTTAGTGTGTTTAACCTTGTCTCAGTTGTTGTCTAGTCGTATGGACTACAACGCGTTTATGAGATGCCAGTGTGTCACACTGTCATCTAAAGTTTTCATTGACATCCTCGGGTAGAGAGCTCCCTAAGGCGCAAAGTTTGACGTAAAAACTAACTTGCCTAGCCCCACTTTGAAATTTGGATTGTAGAGTGATCATAGGACCCCAAAAATCCTCATCATTCTCATCCTCCTACCCTAAACATACATTTAGCTGAGGTAAGTTAGTGCAGCCTCTCGTATCTCGACCCTCCATGACCTAGGGTCTTGCATGTGGTGGTCCTCCTCTCTTACAGAAGGTTCATTTGAGTACTTTCAAGAAAAAATACATTGATTCTCTATTGTGCATGTATATTTTCCATAAGGGTCATTTATTTTGATGTGTTATTCTTTGTGTTTTGAACTAGCTTCATTTGGAGGGTTAACATTAAAAAAGGATGAATATAACTAATTTAGTTAGGATTGTCAACAATTTTTTATTTCTTTTTGAGTTTAGCTAATTAAAATTTGTTTTTCCAATCTGTTGAGATGAGAAATGATTTTTATTATCAATCATAAGCACTTTGTTTTTCATATGTTTTTGTGAATTTTTCTTTTAATTAATTTTTAAGATGACTACTTTTGACATGAGCATTTTCTTTTGTGTTATTAGAAACAAGTTGGCAAAAAATGCTTAAATTGAACTTATCTCACTATGTACTTTATATATATATATAATCCTTTTCTTTTGTGTTATTGGAAACAAATTGTAAAAAAATTCTCAATTTGAAATTATCTCATTATGTACTCTATATACATAGGACCTTTACAACATATGCGTGAAGAAAGTTGAAATTTATTTATTACATGCCTGGATTTGCTAACTTGGAACTGGTCTTCCCACTCCACTAGGACACCTGGTCATTGTGATTGTTAAGTTTATTCTTATGATACAAATAATTGTAGGAGGGAAATATGCAAACATGTGTCTTGGTTTTGTCCAAGAATTTATGCTATTAAAGATGCACTTAAATTTAGATAACTAGCAATCTTTATATTGGGTTACTTCAAGTTGTTCCCTCAGTTCTTTTCAATCTTTCTATACATGCACAAGCTGACTTGTGTGCATTAGAATCATCCTAGCATTTCAAACTGCAAAAAGGGATGAGGTGATCTAATTCCATATGGATTCAAGAATGCACTCAAGCTTGTATTAGCAATCAAATCCCATCAACATTGAGTTCCTATCTTTGCACATTTATGGATGATGGGTTGTTATGTCACATATTCTTCTTGATGTTAAACTTTATCTTCTCCACCTTCAACTTAAGCCTCTTTTCCTCTAATTGTAACTCACTGTCTCATTTACTTAATTGCATCATATAGTTGAGGGAATTTAAGACTCTCACTCTATTAGTGTATACTGGATTTTGATGGAAAATTCCTTTCTTTTGTGGAAAAACTGTATTTTTAATATCTCCCTTCTAGTTCATAATGCTTCTATTTATGCATGTTCACATTTCCTTCCTTTCTGGGATGTGGTGGCTAAGATTGAGATTTTTATATTATCATTGGAAAGGGAGGACAAATCAACTATCTTTGGTGGAAATTGAAATATGAGGTGCTCTGCCTTGTCTTAAGTATTTGTAGTTAATTAAGTCTTATTATTATCCTCTAAGTTTACTGTTGAACACTTTTAATTTTAGAGTTTTATGAGTCATGGTTTGGGCTTGTAGAACATTGTGATTGTTTGTGATCCTTGTGAATACAACACATGTTCTTTGCATTTTTACATAAAACAATAATTATGTTCGGTTTGAACTGCTAGAAAGAAATGTAGGCAATTCTAAACAGTTGGGGTGGGGGCCTCTTCATCCTCTTCTCGATCCTCTTCACCAGAGTTCTCCTCTAGTGACCCAGCTATAGTAGTTGATTTGGCTGGGTGGGTGGTAAAAAATCTCTTATCACGGGTACTGGGCCCTATCTATAGTGGGCCTTCTCTCTCACTAAGGCAGTTTATCTCTCGGTACCAATCTTCTTTATAAGCCAATGTCCATTCCAAACCAATCAGCATTTGAAACTGCAGCACTAGTATTGGAAGCCCGGGCTCGCCCATCATCTCATTTGTCGGAGCAGGGTATCAATCACTAGTTCCTCTGATCTCAGGCCCCTAGGGCATTCCTATCTCCTCTTTGGTGCACCAACAGCCCCCCTCCCCCTCTGATTCTTGCTATATAATAGCGGGGGGGACTCTATTCAATTCTAGGGGGGGCCAACATTTATTGGAGTAGCTATGGGTGGAACTTTCCAATCATACCACTTTCACTTATATTACGTGAGTTGGGTATCAATATCGCCGCATCTTTTAATGGCTTATTCTAGTCATGAAATTCCTAGTATCGCAGTTGGTTCATGGAGGCAATCTATCCCAGTCATGTTCTCAAGGAATCTTAGCATGCATCTGCACAAGCTGACTTGTGTGCATCAGAATCATCCTAGCATTTCAAACTGCAAAAAGGGATGAGGTGATCTAATTCCATATGGATTCAAGAATGTGCCCAAGCTTGTATTAGCAATCAAAGCCCATCAACATTGAGCTCCTATCTTTGCACATTTATGGATGATGGATTGTTATGTCACATATTCTTCTTGATGTTAAACTTTATCTTCTCCACCTTCAACTTAAGCCTCTTTTCCTCTAATTGTAGCTCACTATCTCATTTACTTAATTGCATCATATAGTTGAGGGACTTTAAGAATCTAACTCTATTAGTGTATATTGGATTTTGATGGAAAATTCCTTTCTTTTGTGGACAAAACATGTTTTTTTAATAGCTCCCTTCTAGTTCATAATGCTTCTATTTATGCTTGTTCGTATTTCCTTCCTTTCTCGGATGTGGTGGCTAAGATTGAGATTTTTATATTATCATTGGAAAGGGAGGACAAATCAACTATCTTTAGTGGAAATTGAAATATGAGGTGCTCTACCTTGTCTTAAGTATTTGCAGTTAATTAAGTCTTATTATTATCCTCTAAGTTTACTGTTGAACACTTTTAATTTTAGAGTTTTATGAGTCATGGTTTGGGATTGTAGAACATTGTGATTGTTTGTGAGCCTTGCAAATACAACACATTCTCTTTGCATTTTTACATAAAACAATAATTATGTTGGAAGCTTAATTGAATTTTTCCAATCCTCTAATAAATTTAGAGGCAGATTAAAAACTATTACTGAGGAATTTATCATTAGCAATTGAGTTTTCTTTATCAAGGTCCAAATGTTTGACACATAATCTTGTAATTATGACCTACATCTCATTCCATGTTGTAGTTATCTTCCACTTGGAGGGGGCCCTCAAAAATGTGTTGGTGATATGTTTGCTACATTTGAGGTGAGTTGAAGAAACATTTTTCTTTTGGAGAGTATCTAAACATCTTAGGACCTTGATAGTTATGCCTCATGCAATTATTAGATGAAATAAGAGTTTTAGAGACAACTAGGCAACTTGTTTACTCACATGATTAATTGAAATGATTCCATCCATTATATTTATTCTTTGTTGTTGTATATGCAAATTTTGTCCTTTTGTTTTTGTTTTCCTTGATTTCAGTTTGTCATTTCCTTATAATACTAATATTTGGGTCTATCTTCTAGATCCTTCTTGAGGGTAGAAGATATTTGTTATATCGCAGAGCTTCTTTAGCCAAAAGAGGGGTCTAGAGGATAGACCCAAAACATAAAGTTGGTATTATAAGGAAATTATATTGTGAAATCAAGAAAATTGAAAATCGGAAATTTCTTATTATGGAAATTTGAAAAATCATTTTTTTTTGGTTCTCTTCTTCATTTTTGAAAATGTGACTCTCTGACTTATACTTGAAGTAAGGAAGCCTTTGTTTCTTCCTTGTCGCCATTTACTTATCACTACAAGGATGGTGGATATTAGTCTTTTTCTACTTTTTCTCAAATGGTTCTTGGTGATTTTAGCCTCATGTTTTGCTGATAGGTGTACACATTATTGTTATTCACCCTTCATATATGCAAATGGTTTCATATGCATGTAGAAATTGCTTCGTTTGTTTAAGAATATTCTTCCTACTTCTATCTATGTGGTTTTAGTTTGATGTCCAATTTGTTAAATCAAGAACATATCACCACTTTGTTAGCTTCTATGTATTTTGTTGTAATATCTTAAATCCTCTACGTATTGGTCTCAAAGTTGTTAAATGTTATCAATATTACTACCAAGTCTCTATTCATTCATGGTACTTTTGACCTTGTTTGTGGCATTATTAGCTCTTTTGTCCTTATTTGTGACATTACTAGCTCTTTTGACCTGTTGACTGCATCATCATTTTTTGGGCACATTTTTAGTGTTATATTTGTAGACAGTTACAACAACTACAATGCTGATTAGGAGATTCAATTTTGAACTTTATTGGAGCTCCACCTATAAGTCAAGTTGCATGTGCATTATCTTATTTAGCATGTGACTTTAGGAAAAAAGACTTTTTACATGTTGTCAAATGGATACCTCCTCTTAGGGATGAGTGATGTTAAGTGGTATATTTATTAGTAACTCTTCCTATTTATGTAGGTGGGAATGAAAATTGGGGAAAAATTCATACCACTAAAGACTTAAAAATGATAGTGAAATGAAGAATTAGGCCTCCAGTGATTCAAGTAATTGAGGCTCCAACACTCAATATGGTTGATGAAAGTGGTTTAATCAAGAGCTATAAGACTTCAAATGGACATGTTAGTTCAAGATCCAGAAATATATGAAGGAAAACTAAATAAAAATGAGATAAATATAAATGAGATTCCTTCTTCTTACCTATAATATGCGCACTTTGGTTGATTTAGCTGGGATGGGAAATACTTCCTTTGGGAAGGAAAAATCATGGTTGCTCCTATAAGGTAGTTCTCCGATTTGTGTCAAAGATTCCATGTCATTACAGTGTGATGCAAGAGCATATATCAACAACCACAATTCATTAGGTTACTCAAGACCCAAACTCAACTTGGAGAAGATCAACTAATAGGCTCACTTATTTCTTCATCAAACTTCATCAATTTCTCTAGTTTCTGCATCACTACAAGACTTCAGAACAACATGTCAGTATTCCAATTCACCAAAAGCATATTTCAGACCATCAACAACATCAATTTGTTTGAACTTAACACAAAAACTAATTAAAGGCACTAAACCAATCAATACTTCATTATTCAACAAATCACTCATCAAATCAACTTCCTTTTACAAGGAAAATTAACCACAAAGCCAATAATTCTTGTTTCAATATTGTTCTCATACTTCCAAGACACTTTAACATCACATTTTTCTTAGGAATGAACTAAATATACTGCTTCATTACACTGCTTTGAATTTTTTTCAAAATCATGCTCTTAAGACACTATTGTTGCACCAAGGTTCCATATTAAACAAAACATCAAATCAACAAGATTAGTCTTTGCACCTTCCCAAAATCATTAAAAAATATTTGACAACATATTTTAAGCAGTTTTCAAACAACATCAAACACTTTAATCACTGTATGCTCAGAATCCCAATTTCTAACATGCAAGCACCAATACTCTACTAGCATTGCAAAACCCCTAAAATGGGTATACCAATCTTTACACATTGAAACTCTATGAACCAAATACAATTTTGGAAGCCCATTTGAATCAATTTCAACATATCTCAACATTAGATATCTTTGTTTTAGAAAAATCAACTGAACAAATCATTGTCCCATGCTTTTAGGCTTCTAAATAGGCCACAAATACAAAGTCCCTTCAAAAGCAGTCCAAAACCTTGCTTTTCCCAAAATAGTCTTAAGTTAGGCTATAAAATCATCAATTCCATCATTTATTTCAAGGGAACCATTTGTCATTGTATTAAACTTTGAAACCTTCATAATATGTGATTATAGACTGAAATAAGCAAGGGATTATCTAAAATACCCATTAAAAACCTCATGCTACCTTGAAACTTCTTCCATCATCTATAAATAGGCCTACACATAAATAATACACCATTTACTAGCTTCCTTATATTCTAGTTCATCAAATCCTAACTTGGAGTTACCCATTTTCATGGTGAATCTCAAAAATTCCTGAGAGAGCAGCAATAAATCCTTATATTCTCTTCTTCCCCCTACACAAATAAGTACTCACACAACATAAAACACCTTATTTACATCTACTCCACTAATCTATAAAGCCTAACTCGGTGGAGTAGAGATCATTTTCTTAATGGACTCTCAAAACCTCAATATAGAGGATTGCAAACCGAGTTCTAAAATATCAACTCAAACAAAGTATACACTCAATGGTTTTTCTTTAAAATAGATGTAAATTAAAGCTAATTCCTAATTTTACTTGAAACAATAAAATTCAAGACCCAAAACTACTGTACAGACTGTGCAATTGGAGAAACAATGAAATAAAACTCTGAAATTTAAAAATAGGGAGCTTATTTTAGTAATATTTCTTCAAGAATACAATTGATTTTTCATTGCTCGACCTCTACAAGAATTTTTAAAGAATTTTCCCAACTAAAAACTATTTTTTTCAACTTCCCTCATCAATCTATCCCTTCAGTTTCTTCACAAAGTCCCTTGAACTTCCTGATTTTTTTTTCATTTTACATAATTAGTGACTTTTACCTTTTTTTGCAATTTTTCTTTTTCTATCTTTTTTCCACCTAATGACCTATTTGTGACATCCATTACATCATTTATGACCAATTCATGACATTTTACATGCTTTTACATTGGAAAGTTCAAATTTTGAAAATTTTCCTATTGAAGGCATTTAAAGAGCAAGGTGCTCCTACACCATAGTGCCAAGGGCATTGGATAGGTTCTTTCATCTCTCTCTCTTCTACCATGTTAAGATCTATGTACCAAGCATTACATATAGTCCATTTTAAATAGACGTTACCAAATATAAGCTAATATATGGATGTTTAGAATAATAGAAAATTATGTGTCTATTAACTTATCCTTACTTGCATAGAAAGCATAAAGGCTCTTATAGATTTTTTGTTTTCCCTCTCCTTTGTGTCAATCTCAAGATGATGAGATCTTAATAAAAATTATAGATTCCTACAATTAATGAAAACACATCCATAAATACCTTCATATGTTTTCTTATCCTTCCTTACCACATATACTTGGTTGACTTTCTTTAAAGAACAATTATTTCATCTTGTTTACTTCTTGAGCAAATATATACATCTTTTAAAATATTGCCAATTTTCTTTGTTCTATATTTTTTGGTTTTATTTTGCATTCAATGTTTGTTATCTATGTTAGAATTGGCTATGGCTTCCAAGACCTAGAGGCCAAATGGAAAGCACAAAAGAGAGAATATGAATGTGACAAGAATAAATTGTATTGTCATCAATATGATTCAATGATAGATGTTGATTGTTTACAATGAGAGAGACCCCTTGGTTATATAGCCAAGGTGAGATATAGGATGTCATAGGATTATGACACGTTTCTTAATCATATGACATGAGACAACTAATCACACTTACCTAGGTTCACATGTAGTAGCTATCAAAAGATAAGATAACAAATAATGGCAACTAACATCTTCTAGAAATATTCCTTCCTATGACCTAAGTAAACTTAACATGTGTAAATAAATCCCCTAGTAATGAATTAACTAGGTACAAGACTTTATTTACACCAACAGCCCCCCTTAAGTGCAACTTAGGGAGTAACAAATTATTATGCAAATGACACAAAGATGCAAGGATGGGTCTTAGCTACTAGGCCATGTTCGGTACCCATTTACATATGCAAATGAAATCTCTCACAACCGGAGAAAAGGAGAAAACCCAGTGGGACAAAACTCCTCCCCAAAAGAGAGATAAAAGGTACAAAAAATGAAATACTCTCAATGATGAATGAGAAGGTAAAAACCCCATGTGCGGAAAAAGACCCCACCATAAGAGAGAAGTAGAAAAGAGACAAGGCAACCCCCCTCAATGTTGAGTCTCATGCAATGATGGTAGAATCTTGACAATGAATGTTGAAGATGGTCCAATCTCTCTAAACAAAATTCCTCCCTTATGAAGAAAAAAAACCATGGATGAATGTAGGATGTCAAGAAGATGGATATTGGATGATGTATTTGAAGCATGCTAAAGTGTCTCCTTGTTAATGTCGAAAGTTGACACACTCCAAACAGTCGTTCTAGGCCACACTGCTGAAGAGGACAATCCAACATCTAGTAGAGATGAATATAGAACATGATCCAAAGACAAGAATATCCCCTCTGAAGACAAATAAGCCTCCTCCAAATACTTTCCAAAAGTATCCACACTCATGCCAAACTGCAAAGAATGATCATGCAAAGAATGAACAAGAGGGTCAAAGTGTTCCCTCACAAAAACTGAAGAATGATCTTCTCCATCAAAGAGAAGATGAATGTCATTGATGATGTCTCCCAAATCTTCAAGATGAGACTCCATAAACAAGTCTAAAATACCTATGAAGAAGCCATCAAAAGTAGCCAAATCTAAAAGACAATGTATGTCCTACTACACTGAATCACAAGGAACTAAAAATGTGGAATCACAAGAATCATCAATTTCAATAGTAGATGGGGGAGATGAAATGCATGAATCAAGAACTAGATCTAATGTGAGAACTTCCAAGTTCAAGTAGCCAAATGTCTCCTCTGAATCATGGTTCATATGGTCAACGACCGAAGGAATAATGTCACCATCAAAAGCAGAATTTGCAAAGGTATACAACTGAGATGAATGATCAACCACCCCAGTAGCAATGATCTCTCTACTCTCCAAGTCTCAAATGATGAATGAATCATGTGTGAACTCCATAGTTCTCCCATCTCCACCATGTGTAATCCGCTATATGGAAAGAAGATTGTTTGCAAAATGAGGAACACAAAAAACATCCTGAAGAGTGTTATGGACCAAAAACTAATAGACCCTTTCCCAATTACACTAATGTATGTATTGTCTCCCATCAAGATAGGAGACTTAGTACAAGACTGAAAAGAAGAGAATATAGACTATGAAGATGCCATATGATGAGATGCTCTCGAATCTAGAAACCATCTCCCTGATCCTAGACTTGAAAGAGAAAAAAGAGCTTGACCTTTATTTCTTGATGTTGAAGCTTTACCTTTGTCCTTTTTAGACTATTTTAAATTATAAGGAGAAGAAGATTCAAACATTCTATAAGGAAAATCAATGTGATTCTTTTTGAGAAGATTTTTCAACTCATCAATATCCTTCTTATAACAATAATGTTCTTCATGTCCATCCTTCTTACAATATGCACAAAAAGGCCTCTCCTTAGATGATTCTCCTTTTGAGAATGAGGATTCTAATTCTTTATGTGGCTTGTTCTTTTTCTTATTTTTCTTCTTATCAATATTCACTAACTCTTTCTATACCTTAGACTCACTTGCCACCAATGCATGTGACTTGGAAGACTTGATTAGACCCATGTTCATTAACTTAGCTTGCACTTGGATTAGGATATTTTCAAAGTCATAAAACTTAGGATCAACATATGATGCTTCCATAGAAAGTTGATAGGTACGAAATCCAAAAAAATACTAAATACTCAGGACCAAGCTTGGATAACACATTTAGAATCAATTGTAAATCCTCTTTTTTAATACTACATTCTTTCAACTATGTTCTTAGTTACTTAACTTTGGAGATGTAGTCTTAGATGTGGTCAAAAAATTTAGGATCAAGATTCATTAAATCATTATCAATCTAATATCCCCTAATCTTATCTGTTTTACCATACAATTTTTCAAAAGTCTCCCATACCTCTTTAGGAGTATTACGTGATTCAATATGAAATTGAAAATCAAATGAGACTAATGAACATATGCATCCAAGTGTTTTCTCATGATCAATATCACGCCTTGCCAATTCTTTAAAGCATCAATAGGTTTTCGAGTGGTTTCATTTTGATGACCTATTAGACCTTTCATCATGAGATAGTTCCATACTGATTTTCTCCATGTAGCATAATTATGTGGAGTTAGGAGTTCAATTTGATATTTTCTCATTGTAAGAACACAAACTAAGCAAAAGAATGCAATCAACCACTACAAGATTACCCCCCCAATCACTCAATAATGAAACCCCCCAAGCAATATCTGATTTGGCACTTTATATTTAGTGCATTTACTATTTCCACTTGCCAAAAAAAGTGAAGTGGTCTTTGATCTTGGTACATGCAAATGCCAAATTTGGCCACAGAATCAAGTATAATTTTTGGTACAAAATGAGATCAATCTTATCATACCACTAAAAAGTACACAAAAAATATACACTTTCAAAAAAAATTGCACCCAAATATATTACCGTAGGAGCAAGATATGAGCTCCCAAAGTTCTCAAAATGAGGACGAAGCAGTAACACCTATGAGAATCTGATAATTCTAGAAAAACTAGACACCAAAACCAAATTTTGATTGCACCATTGTGTAGAACATTAAAAATCATCCCAAATAAAAATAAAAATTGCTCAAAAAAAGGATTCAAATTGAGCAAGTTATGACCCTTTGAAGTTGAACTATAAAATCAAAAAGTCGATTGGAGAAGGAGCAATTTTTTTTTTAAATGTTAACATCAACTGATTGCTATCTTAAATTTGATGATTGAATAGATGTCATGAGAATACTTAGGCTAAAATTTGATGCACTCTTGGCCATCACAACCGCCACTAGTTCCTTTCAGAATATTCTGTTGGAATTGGAATATGATGTGCTCTGTCACCAAAATCTTCTTAGAATCTATGGCCGCCACCGAAGAGAATCTTAATACTGGTCGCCAATTTGATTGAGATGGCTAGATTTTTATTTGAATAGACTGCCACCGGTTAAGGTGAAGGTGGGGTTGCAGGGAAGTTGTTGTATCGCATGGGCCAATGAGTAGAGGTTGTATGGCGGTAACGAATTGGGTGGTACATTGCAGGTACATCAAGTACCGTAGGCCTATACAGGTCTATGAAATTGTACTGGGCCCCCTTTTTTTTTCAAAACTTTTGATTTTTTAAAATAAAACAAACTTTACATTATAAAAAAACTGTGAATTTATTTAAAACAAAAATAATTTGCAAATATTTCGCAGAAAAATAATATTATATATATATATAATTTTTTTTATAAAATTGTACCTAACACAATGATGACGACCTGGGGGGCCATACAACTCTCTGGGAATTTTTTTTTTGCTTCACCGGACAATTGCTCTAATTTGAATGATTTGGCAGTCGATCTTAGGGTTTTTGGCCCTTCTGGACACAATGGTAGGGTTGGATTTGACCCAAAATGCTCCAAAATTGTAGCTACCTTTCGGATATGGTAACGACACTTTAGCTTCAAACCCTCATAGATTTGGCCTCGTATGTCCGATTTGGATGAAACAAAAGGAAAAATAAAATTTCTTGAACCTTCTAGATGCAATGGTGAGCTTAGATTTGCACCAACAAGCTCTGATTTGAACCTGCAATAAAGCACCAAAAAATGGAACACCCCCAAATCTAGTATCTCTCTTTAGAAAAAGGCTCTCCAATGGTACCTAACTCACTCTGATACCATGTTAGAATTGGCTATGGCTACCAAGACCTAGAGGCCAAATGGAAAGCACAAAAGAGAGAATATGAATGTGACAAGAATAAACTATATTCTCATCAATATGATTCAATGATATATGTTGATTGTTTATAATAACAGGGACCCCTTGCTTATATAGCCAAGGTGAGATGCAAGATTCATAGGATTATGACAAGTTTCTTAATCATATGACATGAGAAAACTAATCACACTTACTTAGGTTCACATGTAGTAGTTGTCAAAAGATAAGACAACAACTAATGACAACCAACATCTTCTAGAAAGATTCCATCCTATGACCTATGTAAACTTAAGATGTGTAAATAAGTCCCCTAGTAATGAATTAACTAGGTACAAAACTTTATTTACACCAAAAATCTCTTCTAGGATTTTGTCTTCTTAAATTAATTTTTCTTGTGCTATGTTATTGTAGTAGATGCAATGCTACTTTCTATAGTAAGGCACAATGTCAGGAATACAAGCATGTTTGATTTATGGGAATATGCAATTGTAGCAAGCATTAGGAAATAATCAAAGAGGATGAAAATTGTTGAATCATCTTTACTAGAAAAGGTACTTTTGCATGGCATGTTTTGATTTCGTTGTTGTAGAATAGTAGGTCCAATTTATGACTTATATAAGAACTATCTTTTCCTAGTACTAAACTGCAATCTTACAAATCCTACATTGATGATATAAAATGCACAATGGAAGTACATCAATGATCATCTTATAGGTATTAGTGCAAAGAAATCTCTACTTTAGTGCATAGCTTCTACCAATGTTTTCTTTGTATCCTTTATTCTCAAGTTAATAGTTTAAAGCAATACCATAGAGGGTTCAAAACTTGAGAATACTAATTCCATAACAAGCATGAGATTATTTGATTGGAACAAAATTTGAGCAGGAGTAATTCAAAGGATGCATGTATCTGAGAAAAAGACTAATTTCCTATGTCAGGTGATAAGACCTTATTTATGTCACCATGCCTGCATGGTTAAAGAATTTATTGTTTCCATATTATATCTATTGGCATAGTTCACCATAATTAAATTTTCAGCTAAGATTTTGATGGAGATTTAAGGAAGTGTTCTTATCATCTCCATTGTCCTAAAAAAAATTTAAGCAAGTGTTCTTATCATCTATGTTTTCCTAAGAAATATTTAAGGAAGTGTTCTTATCATCTTCGTTGTCCTAGGAAATCTCACAGAACCGTTGAAATAGGTAAAGAATGCCATATTGTAAAAATATAAATGTGCTCATTATTAGATCTTGGATGTATTTTCATTTTAATAACTGTATTTTCATTTTAATAAAAATATTCTAAAACCCTCGTTGAAATCTTATTTTCAAGTTGCAGCTTGTCAAATTGGAGAGGTGAACATGCACTCTTTACTTTCATCTGATCATGATCAGTGATATTTCTAGATAGGAAGTTGCCATCCTTCTCATTCAAATCCTTCCAATCTTCTCTCAAGGGTTGTTTGGCTAGAATGGGAGGGCAAGGATTCTCTAAATCGGGCAATATATGCATTACAAATAATATAACTACAATTACTATATATTTTCATGTCTTTTCTCCCTTCAATGTTTGTAGCATTTGTATCATATCTTGGATTTTTCTTCCATGACAACCAAGAGTGCAGTGAAGGATGTATTTCTTGGATCTTTATTTATGCAGTTGTATGTTGTTTGTGATTCCTTTGGTTATGCAGTTGTTTGTTGTTTGTATATTCTTTTTCTTCATGTAATACAAAAAAACATTTGAATATCTATGATATTTGAGCTTTATATGCATAAATTTGCTTGTATCACCATTAATGGCCACCAATCCTCTTCCTTTGGGATCTTTCATTCCATCTAGAAAGGATGCCCACTTGCCCCCTCTCTATACGTGCTCGCCGCTAAAGGGTTTAGGTACCTTTTGGCCAATGCGGTTTCTCAACAACGTGTCAAGGAAATTTCGTTGCCTAACTCTCAGGCCCAACTGGTTAATGGCCATTTTGTTGATGACTCTTTCCTCACTCTTCTGGAGGATGAAGATAATATCAAAGTGGCCTTGGAATGTCTCAATATTTTTTTCCTTGCTTTAAGCTCCGCCATTCAATGGCACAAAACTTTATGCTACAAACAATCTATTTTTCTCACTCCTCCCTAGTTTCAATAGTATGATTGGAAGTGGATTGGGCTAGGAGAATTTTTTTGATTCCTAGGCATTCCCTTCACCTTCTAGGCATCTTCAGCTAAGCTATGGCAATTTGTTCTTTCTAGAGTTGAGAAGAATCTGACTTACTGGATTAGTAAGCCCCTCTCTTTGGCAAGGAAATTTTAAGTGTGCTCCAAAATTCTCACAGCCACTCATGTTTATTATTCTTCCTATTGTGCCCCTTCTAAAGATGCCTATGGAAAGCTTGGAAATTTTCTTTGGGACTTCCTTTGGACTTTTGTTGAATCACATAGAGGGTTTCACCATGTTGCTTGGGAATTTTGTTTCCTTCCTAGAGACTCTGGAGGACTTGGGCTACTCTCCACTCAATGACAAGGCACTACCTTGTGTGTGAAATGGATAATTCAGGCCCTTATAGGAAATGAGGCCTAAAAAATTCTCCTTAGGCATTGTATTCAATCAAGCTTTCCTGCTCATAGACTCACCTGGAAGGGGATTGGCTTTCAAACCCTTTTGGTCATGGAGGAACCAGTTTAAATTGTGGGGACTTTTGTTGCTAAAAGCACTTGGAGATCTTGGGAGGCAGTTAAACCCTAGCTCCATTGGGCCGGCTCTGGTTTTCGTGATGAAATTTTTCTCAACCAGCATAATGTTTGTTAGTCTCCTCTTTTTGCTAGCAATGGTCAGCCTCTGGCTAAATTGCCTTGGCTTAAGGCACTCAAATTCTACAAGAAAGGTATTCATGTGTTGGTGTGGAGCTTGATCAATCTCCAAGTGGGAGATTGTTAGTATGTGGCGACTGATCATGCTATATTGTACACCCTGACATGTATCCTCGTCAAGTTCCAGGGTCAGACTGGGCCTCGGGTGAGGGTTTGGGGGTGGCAACCCTTGAGAAAAAAAAATCCATTTTTTTGCTTCGTCACCAAAAAAGGAAAAATCACCGAAAAAGAGAAAAAATGACTTTCTAAAACACTAATTCTAGAAGATTCTAAAAGGCTTGTTATAAGGGGTTGGGATGGGTGTTACAGTATGTAGAAAAAGGTGATTATTTGTAATATTGTAATAAGTTTTGCACTGGATAATAAAATCATTGGATGGTTGCATTTTTGTGGATGTAGCCTGGATTGGGTGAACTAGGTTAAATTCTCTATGTTGTCTTATTTCTGCTATAATTTTTTGTGTTTTCTTTCTCTATTTTGTTGATTAAATCTGTATTTAACTATTAGATATTTGCTTCTAACCCTAACAATTCAGAAATAACAATAGATATTTCATAGACCCACAATGCATATCATCTTGTGGGAAGACTTTCATGCCCTGTACAAGCTTCAAAAATAGGACCGTACAACTTATGATGGTTTGGTGAAAGTTATTCCATTAGAAATACTTCATAAGGTGGGAATTTGTGGGTCCAAGCCCTAGTGGAAGGACTTGAAGTGGTACCCAGACACCCCTTTAGGAATTACAAGCCTAGGCTTGGTTATAGCTGGCTCTCACCACATTTTCTTATGATTCATGGTCTGAACCAGAGATGGCTTCTTCAATCTCCCACTCATGTCTGGCATAAAATATTTTTTGCCACTTGGTTTGCAAGTGTTGAGCTGAAACTTTCCCACTTTTCTTGGTGTATTCTTTTCCAAGGCTTGCCTATGGGTTCTTAGCTTGTTCACCTAGGGGTCCAGTACCCTCATTTCCCTTTTTGTGGGAAAGCTGAGTCTTTTAAGCATCTCTTTTGGTTTTGTCCCAGAGCCCAACAGTTTTGGACTTGGATTCATGACCTCTTTTGGCCTTTTAGACCATAGCCATTTTCCTGGCATATGGTTCTGCTGGGAGACTCGCCCAGACTTCCTGCTAAGTATACCACATTTTGGCACACTTTCATGGTGGAAATCCTCTTCAATATCTGGAAAGACAGAGATTTCTGCATATTTTCTCACACTCAAATGGATAAAAGTTTTTCTTTATATTCTAAAGCTATTATTTGTTCTAATGTGCTCTTAGAGATTCAAATGTAGGCAAATAAAGTTGCACTTGAAGTTACTCACTTGTAAGTGCTTTAATTTGGATCATTGGGGCAATGCCCCGTGTACCCTTTCTCAGGTGCCTACTTCACGCACCTCCTCCTATGGTCGATCACCCTCTCGGGGCTGACAGTAGAGTGGCTCTACGCATCCCTGCTCTTAACCTCCTCTTCAGCAGGGATCTCACCCTCACTGGTAGACCTACTTTCCTCCACCTTGAGTTGGCCAAGGGTGGCCTTCTGGTGGTACTTCAGGGAGTGGTGGTGGCAGTTCCAGGTGTCCCTCTGATGACACTCCTACCTCTGACTCTAGTTGGCCAGAATCTGGTAAAAGCTTCCTGCGGCTTGAGCATTGCAATCTCGCCTCAGCGCAAGGAAGATAAAGATAAAGATAAAGAAGTTGATGATGGTTGGGGTCCTCCTCTTGACGTCACTCTAGACCCCACTGATGTATGGGGAAATAAATTGGATGACAAAGACCCTCCTAGCTCTGTTGGCAATACTTTGGCCACTTAATGGATTTTTATGTTTGTAATCATGGACTTCTAGGCTAGGCCCATGTGACTAGTTGATTTTTTTAGATTTTCTAGGTGTTGCCCATTTGACTCTCGGGGTGTGCCTTCTTACCACCCACCTTTTTTTGTGAATATGTCTTTTAATCTTTGAATCAATATAGAATAATGTCTATTCATAAAAAAAAAATTGAATATATATGATATTTGAAGTTTATATGCATAAATTTGTGAGAATTAATTAAGTTAGATTTGATTTATAACTTGAATCATTGATTCACTCAAATAAATGACTAAACTATGACTAAATAAATGACTACTATGACTAAAATAAATGAATACAATGACCAAATATATGACTACAATGACTAAATATATGACTACAATGACTAAATATATGACTACCATGACTAAAATAATGACTAAATATATTACTAAAGTAATGAATAAATTAATGACTAAAGTAATGACTAAATATATGACTAAATAAATTACTGCCATGACTAAATAAATGAACAGTTAACAACAATCAATGACTAAACAAATCACTACCATGACTAAATAAATGACCAGTTAACAATAATCAATGACTAAATTAACGACTAAATCAATGACCAAATCAATGACCAAATCAATGACTAAATCAATGACTAGATAAATGACTAAAATAGTTTAGTCATAAATTTGGTCATGTTATAAATGACTAGCAATAAACTACTAATGGTCACGTGACCAAAATTAGTCATTTATATGTAATTTTTAGTAGTTTATTTAGTCATATATTGTTTCTTTTGTACTAGTGCAAGGAGGTGGAAGATGTTGCAATGGAGTCTGTTATAGCTGGGAGCAAAGATGAGGTAAAATATTTGTGTGATGTTATTTAATTTTTGGATGTGGTAGCGAAAGGTGAATTGGATAGAGGACAAGAGTCTGTAGTGGATATTGCATGGTTGTGTGTAGAGTTGGTTGAGGATGTTACAGGAAATTGGTGGAGGTGGATGGTTAGAGGTGGGTTTGAACCCATGGAAGAGGAGGAGAGGAGTGTAGAAGGTATTTGGTCGAGGAGGTTGGGATTTGGTGGACGTGAGTCCACAAGGGGAAAGAAGAAGAGGGAGAAATGTTGTTGGAGGATGGTGGCGTGTATTCCAACATGATGCTAGAAAAGATAGAAGAAGGATTAATTTTCAGCACTTTGAAAATGAAGGATTTCTTTATAGGTTGATGGAAACCTAGAAGTGTAGTGCAACTATGCAATGCCACCATTGTGAGCCTATGCTCACAATCTTTCTACTCGGCATGTCTAGTGTAGGAGCATGCAGCCAAACAGGTGATCAACACCACCCAAAAATAATGTTTGGTTTATTTTCAATTTTGGTTTGTTTGATGTTTCTCTCACTTCTATCATTTCCTAAACCTCTTAAATTATCCATCTTCACTATGAAACTACTATAAATGTTGTCTCATGAAGTGTTATCTTTTAAGCCAATGTAATTGGCTGATGCAAAGTTAAATTCCTCTCCTTATTGTTAGCACTCTCACCATTTGAATGTGACAGGGTTGGACATGGACATCGATCAAAATGTAAACTTTTCGATATTTTTGTAGCAGCTACCTAGTAAACATGTATAAAAATACAAAAGCATAGACTATTTACCACTAAAAATTAAATAGAATTGATTTTTTTTAGATGTTGTTGTTGCAACTTTCCTAGTCGATGTGTATATGTAAACAGGGAAACAAAGGAAAAATTGTGAAAGATTTACTCTTGAAGTCAAAGTGTCTTAGACTGTAAAATTTTGGAATCAAAGTTTTATTCAAATTCCTTTTCACCTTTAGCTTTCCCGTGTAGGATGAAAAATGATGCAAGTCACCAAGCATGAAGGAGGGCATAAGGAAACGAAATTGAAAGCATTGGTTGAAAGAAGAGAGGCCGATAGTTTTTGAAATCCAAAAGACTTGGGAACTTTTATAGGCAGGTGGAATGGATCTTTTGAAAGGATTTGAAGTGCCACAATGAGAAGGATAGCACAAGCAGGCTGCATGAGGGAAGGAGGAGAGGATTCACTTATGGAGGGAGACATAAACTTGGGAGTGATTCAATGCCATAGGTGAAACTCTTTGAAAGGGCCAAATGAGTTTGATGAAGCTACACAGAAATTAGAAGTGATTGTCCAATAATTTGTGTGGGTAGTTGGTGAATACAAGAAAGAGTGAGCACCATTCTTAGAGCAGGGGAACAAAATAATAAGGGTTGTGTTATTTAGAGATTGTTGTAAGAAACCAAATAAGTGCTCATGTATAGACCTATGGGACTGCACTAATCTAGAAGGAGGTTAGAATCTGAGTTGAGAAGTGTGGCACAGTGGAGAAAGGGATAAAAAATGGTGAAGATAAAATGTTCCAAACAAAGAGCAGTATTTATATATTTTAGTTTGAGCTGAATTAGAATTCTCAGACAAGACGAGAATAGTTGAAGCTAGAGGCAGGCTGAGATTTGGAAGATGAGTTCATGTAGGGGATGAACAAAGATAAGAGGAATAATTCACTGTGTAAACATTAAATTTTCATGTTGATGTAATTATGTGTTTGACTTGAATAAAAGGAGAGATTTTGTTATTTTTTGCAATCTTTGTTTTATGAAATGTTGAGTTTGGGCAGAGTTGCATAAGAAAATTGTTTTGTTTTGATTTTTTTACAGAGGGGAGTACCCTCTTATGTCAACCTTTCAAAGATGTGTTAGTGGTGTTGCTACAGATGCTTGTTGCTATCAATATCATGCATAAACTATAGGTAGAGTAGTTACTTGCTTCTTGTATAAATAGCAGCAAGAGTTCATTGTTTGGGATGCGTCATTATGACTCTTTGATGCGTTATTTCCTGTGCAAGAAAATTGCATTTTAGTGTGATTTTTTACCTATGATATTTTGTCCAAATAGTGAGGGAGAGTCTTGAGAATTAAGAGATTTTTATTTATCTTTAATAAGAAGCAATTTCCAACTTGATAGATAAGAAGTTGTGAGACTTTATTGGAGAGAGTTGTTGTTGTAAAGGTGTTGTGACTGCAACTAGTCGAATTGGGATGCTATAAAATAGGCATGAGGATATTCTACTTTGATTATTCTATTCTTTTAAATGTGCTATGTCTTGATTGATTGAGCTATTCATGTTGATACTTGCATGTTGAAGTAATGTTTACTTTGGAAAGAAGGTAGTATCGATATGCTTTGTTTGTACATTGTTTGTAAGTACTCCATGATAGGAGAGACTATTTGTCTTGGGAATTATTATACTAGAGACATGAAGTCATGGGTAAAAGGTTATGTTTATCATAGGTATTATAATTATACTATATATGATCAAACCTAGGCAAGCTTAGGGTACACTCAAAACTAGATAGTTATTTATGCTATCTATGGCTAATAGGTTACTCCTGGGAACATTGTCTAGTGAAGGGAGGGAACTTGTACCTTGATTATTGAGTTGTGTTACCTATGGTTGTTTAAGAGATAGGTTATCCTGGGGAGTATCTTTCCTATGGAGAGGGATTTCCTAGGCATAGATATAATGGCCTTAACTCAAAATGAGCTTTGCATAGTGTAGGTGAATGGTAGACCATCACTCTATTACACTAAGTGAGAACACTTTGGCCAAAGTAGTGTGAAAGTCTGATGACTTCATTGTAGTTAGTGTGATGTCGATACTCCACTATCAGTTCATCATGTCCATTTAAATGCATGAGGGCTACCTTGCATACGTTATAAAATCCTAGTCATGTAGGACACAACACTAAGCTCAGAGTGGTATATCGTATGAGGTTACCCAACCAATACCTTCGATGAAGGGTAGGGCCATCCATCATTGATAGATGTGTGGAGGACTGCATATGAGTCTATGGTTGGTGAAAAAGTGCTTGAGTGATGCCTCTCCTCCTCAATAGGTGACAAAGGACCAAGGTTTTGAAAGGTGGATTTCTAGACCATCTATACCTTATGTCATGATGCTCATAGGAGCTATGTATGCAGTTTTATACTTTTTTGGAATATTGTATTTGTGGAATATTGTAATGGAATGGAAATCCTTATTATAAATCTTTTATAACATCTTGTTCATATATTTTCAATCAAGAAAGGAACTTTTTTTATTGCAATGGATTGTTACATAGTTTTATTTACTTGCATAGTAAAAACTTAGGAAATTTACTACAATGAACATTTGGCATATTACATGTGGTATCAGAGCTACCAAGTTTAGCTTTGGAACCTATGAGGTTGTCATTATTTTTGTCCAATGTTATCTAATGTTGTGAATTCTTGTGCTAGGATGGTGCATCTTAGATTAACAACTTGAAAGTCAATAATCGAAAATGAGGGCTACCTCAAGGCCAAGAAGGAAAGAGAAGCCATTTGTTAGAACCATAGAGGGAACCAACTATGAAAATGTTGTCTGGTTGAGTGATACCAAGACATTTAGTCATGCACTTTCTCAGATCACTAATGAGAAGAGGAAGATGAAGATGGAGGCTATGTACAATAATCTACCTTCCATTTCAACAGAAAAGTTTGAGTCATTGTCACTTTCCATGGATATTCCCTCAGAAGGAAGCGTCAGTCTAACATTCATCTTTAGGGACCCTAGAGTTCTTCAATTTTTTGAAGTAACAATAATTTCCTGAAGTAACAAGTTTGAAGGATATGTACCTCTAGATCAACTAGATGTGAATTGGTCTCATGAACAAATGTCTATGAAAAAGGTAGACTATATTGTTGATGAACACCATATTGGCATTGAACCTTGTAACTATGTATCGGATAATAAATTTTAAGGCTACTATCCATTTTGAGATAGATAAGAACAAATGAGGGATGAACAGAAAGATAGAGATGAACAATTATCTCAATCTATAGGATATACTCCATTAAGCTATGTGTCAGAGAGTGAATATGAGGGATACTCTCCACTTGACTATCTGAATAGTCACTCCATGTAATAAAAGGATATTGAAATCCTTATAAGATGAATAAAATTATTTGTTTATCACAATCATATGCTTAATCTTATGTGGAATTATTTATATATGAATGTCATTTATAATGCTTCTATAAGATAGTTGATAATATAATTTAGTCTAACATGGATAAAAACATTCAGGTAAAACCCAATCTTGTGAAGATAGTGATGACACGAACCAATCCTAGTAGTAGCCAAGAACTTGAGCAAGGACCAACAAGAATTGAGGCTAGGCTTGACCAAATCTTGACAAGGTTGGAAAACCTTGAACAAGAAAGGATTAGAGCTAGGCTTGAGGAAGAAATTCTTGTTAATAGGAATGAAGGTGAAAACTAGATTCACATGAACATAATGAAAACCATGATCACGAGAAAGAAAGATCACCAACCCCATCTAAGGAAAGAAATAAGAAGGGCATGGCTTCTGAACGTTCTCAGGATATGAAGAAGATTGTTCCACCCATGTTTTAGGGAAGCGCCAGTGGGGGTGAAGCTAAGGCATGGCTTCTGAACTTTCTAAGGATATGAAGAAGATTGTTCCACCCAAGTTTGAGGGAAGCGCCAATGGGGGTGAAGTTGAGGCATGGCTTGTTCAAATGGAAAAGTATTTTGGAATATGAAATTACACTAAGACCACTAAAGCTGCTTGGGGTGCATACCAATTAGCTGGAGAAGCTTCAACCTGGTGGATGAACAAAAAGATGGAACTCAATATCAACTCATGTAAATTGACATGGGGGAATTTGTTGAGATTTTTCGCAAGCGATGGTTACCCTAGTTATACTATGACCAAAAACTCATGGATTTTCTGAGTTTGGAGCAAGGAAACATGACAATCAATGAGTATTGGGAGAAGTTTACCTAACTTCTACATTATATTCCTATATATCATAAGTATGATCATTTCCACATTAGAAAATGTATAATTGGAATTAAGTGGATATGCATAGTCCAAAAACTATGGATCTTGTATACGAGAAGGAAATTAAGCAGGAGAAAAAGCTTAGAGCTACATCTAGTAGGAAGGAAAATAGATATTGTAGGAAGGATGTAGAGATTCCTGACAAGCCAACTCTAAAGAAGGTGGAGATTGTGAAAAATGTATCTAAGCAAGGGGAAAAAGGAAACTACAATAGTGGAAAAGAGTTGAGAAGGGAGTGGAAGAGGAATGGTTCCAACTGGGGAAATACCAATAATGTTGGAGTAAATGCTAGTGGATCTGGTGAACCCACAAAGAAGAAGGTACCTTTTACGGGATGCTATACTTGTGGGGGAGACCATTTTGCTAGAGATTGTCCCAGTAACCCTTATGGAAAATCACTACCAACTCAATGAGCAATGTTCCATCAAAGGATACATGCAACAGTGGATGAACGCCAAGTAGAGTATCAGGCGAATCCCATTGAAACTCTAGGTATTTTTTTTGGTTTACCCATTTAAGTTCTTATTGATACAGTTGCAATTAAGAATTTAATTTCACCTAGAGTAGCTAAACAATTATCTAGAAAGGCTGGACACATGGAAATGTCTTGGGATGTAGAGTATGCAAACCAAACAAGAGCAAAGGTGGAAAAATGTTTGTTTGAAGCTAGGATAGACCTACCTTGTTTCTATACTAAAGCAAACCTTTATGTTGCACCTTTAGGATCCTATGATGTTATCTTAGTTATGAATTAGTTGTGGAGGCATAGGGCTAGGGTAGATTTCCATGTGAAAACCATTGAATGCCTAGATGATCTTGATAACCAAGTAAAATTCCAAGGGACACCTAGAGATGTGAAGATTTGTCAAATCTCAACAATGCAACTAGTGACGGTTGAGAAGAAAGGGTGTAAACTCTTTGTCGTTAAACTTGAAGGACTTGAAGAAAATTTTGATAACTTGGACTCTAGATTTTCCAAGAGATGGAAGACGGTGAGATAGATGACACTGGAATGTTGGACATGGAAATATATCCTATATTAAGAAAATTTTCAGATGTGTTTCTAGATGAGTTACCTAGATTACCACTAAAGAGGATATTTTATTTATCTATAGATTTAATTCCAGGGTCTCAACCTATTTCCAAGGTGCCCTACATAATGATGAAAATTGAGATAATGGAGCTTAGGACATAGCTGGATGATTTTTTTCCAAAAGGGTTGATAAGACCAAGTGTTTCACCTTGGGGAACACCTGTCATTTTTGTGAAAAAGAAAGATGTTACTTCACATTTTTGCATCGACTATCATATGCTTAACAAATCCACAGTGAAGAATAAGTACCCATTTCCACACATTGATGATCTTTTCAATCAAATGAGAGGAGCTACCATATTCTCGAAGATAGATTTGAGGTCTTGATATCACCAGTTAAGAATTAGAGATGAAGATATCTTTAAAAGACTACATTTAGAACCAGATATGGAAACAATGAATTCACAGTGTAACCTTTTGGGTTGAGAAATGTACCTACTGCATTGATGAATCTAATGAATAGTGTGTTTAGAGAGTTCCTAGACAAATTTGTCTTGGTTTTTCTAGACGACATCCTGATTTATTCTAAGGATGAGGAAGATCACTGTAGACATTTAGAGATAGTTTTGCAACATCTAAGAGAGCACAAGTTGTATGGTAAACTATCTAAGTGTACTTTCTTCCAAATGAGAGTACATTAACTAAGACATGTAATCTCGATAGACAATTTTTTTGTAGATCTTGCTAAGATCAAGGCAATAATTGAGTGGCCTATACCCAAGAATGTGTATGCGGTTAGAAGTTTTATGGGTCTAGTCGGGCTACTATAGAATTTTTTTTACGAACTTCTCCAAAATTACTTTTCCAATTACTTCCTTGCAGGGGAAAGGAAAAAAAATTGAGTGGATTGAGAAGTGCCAAGAAGCCTTTGATCTACTTAAAGAGAAGTTGACCACTACACTGATCTTGAAAGTACCAGATCCTGAGGGTAACTTTGTGGTTATCACAAATGCATGTGGGGAAGATTTAGGGGGTGTGCTAATGCAAGATGGGCAAGTAATTTCTTATGAGTCTACAAAGTTGAAACCCTATAAGAAAAATTATGCATTGCATGATTTGGAGTTAGTGGCTATAGTTCACACATTACAGATGTAGAGGCACTACTTGTTAGGGAAACCCTTTGAATTGAAAATTGACCATAATGGGTTAAAGTACCTTTTCACTCAACCTAATCTAAATTCTAGATGAAGAATATTGTTGGAGTTAATAGCTAACTATGATTTCAATATTAGTTATATAAAAGGGAAAGAGAATAAGTGTTGACGCCTTGAGTCGAAGACATCACATTGCTTTAATAGTAATTATTTAAACTAACTTTAAGGGGAAAGTGTTACAAAAGTGAAAATAAGATAAGTACTACTTGCAAGTGAAGAAGACACTCGCTAATAATCCACAAGATTCTAGGTATGAGGGATTTCATTTTTAACTTAATGGATTACTTAGATATAAGGGTAGGATGTATGTTCCTAACGTAGTGGAGTTACAAAATATAGCATGGAAAGAAGTACATGAAGCATTGTACTCTGGACACCCTGGAGTGACAAAAATGATGGTGGATGTGAAGCTGTTATATTACTAGAAAGGAATGAAAGGAGATGTTGCTAATTTTGTAGATAGGTGTCTGGAATATCAAAGGGTGAAAGCAGAACATCATCATCCTACAGGCTTCTTATATCCACATGATTACCAGAGAGGAAATGGAATGTCATAAGTATGGAATTTGTGCAAGGATTTCCTATGCCAAGAAATAAGCACAATGCATTCTTGTGGTTGTAGATAAGCTTACCAAAGTTGTACATTTTATACCTAGGAATCTAACTAATGGAGCACCTGTCATAGCTAGGAAGTTTGTGCAAGAAGTGTTTAGGTTGCATGGAATTTCAGAGAATATTATCTTGGATAGAGATGCATGAGTCACCTCTAGGTTTTGGAAAACCTTGTTTTCTGCACGAGGGACTCGATTGAATATTAGCTTAGCAAATCATTTGGAAATAGATGGACAAATGGAAAGGGTGAATCAAGTACTAGAAGACCTACTAAGAACGTATTGCATGGATCAAAAATACAAGTGGGAAGACTACTTACCCTTAGTTTAATTTTCTTATAACAATTCTTATCATTCTGTGATTAAAATGGATCCTTTCAAAGTATTGTATGGTTGAAAGTGTTGAAATCCTATAAGTTAGGATAAACTTGAGGATAGTGTGAATCTTGGGCCGAAGATGTTGGATGAAATGGATGAGAAATTTAATATTGTGAAGCAAAGGTTTACTGAGGCTAACAACCACTAGAAAATTTATGTCGATGCTAAGAGAGTGTGTCCCGAAATTTTTCCATAGGTGAAAAAGTGTTGTTGAGAGTTAAACTTCACAAAATCTCCATTAATTTTGGAAAGTCTTCCAAGTTACCCCTACGTTATGTTTGACCATTTGAGATTCTCAAGGAAGTGAATTTAGTAGCCTATCAAATAGCATTTCCCAGCTCTTTCCAGAATGCATAATGTCTTCCATGCATCTTACCTTAAGAGGTATGTACCTTGTGATAATCATGTGATTGATTGGACTACTTTATAGGTACTGTTGTCAAATAAGGTTTGCACCCTTGCTAAGCTATGAACTGTAGCAACCTATTGACACATGGGAACACTTCGAGGTTGTGGGTGACCTGAGAATGAAGTGCACATCCAGATTATGGGCTGGTTCCCCTTAAGATAACTTGAAAATACTAGAAAAAAATGATAAGGAAAAGAGTAAGAAGGATATGCTTGAAATTTAAAACCTATCACTAACAGGTGGTACACCAAAGATGAAAATTTGACAAGGCTATTGAAACTCACAAAAATCTCAATAAAGCTAAACAATCTCACAACACAGAGATTTATGTCTGCAAAAATGATTCTATGTAAGGTTCTGACTATTCTAATGCTTAAACACAAGGAAAACAATGATGTTTTCAAAGATATAAATGCAATAGAAAGAGATCACTAACATAAACCTGCACTATGACATAGTATTCTTTGCATCTAGTATTGAAGGAATCTGATAAAATAAAAGATTACATAGAATTTTATCATGCAATTCACAACCAATACTAAAACAACAAAGAAAAAAGGTGAAGGAAATGACTTTCTATTGAGAAAAATAAGGAGTCTTTGTATTACAAATCTGTAGTATTCATAAAAAAGTTACAAAGTCTAAATAATGCTCTCTCAACAATCTCTCAACCAAGAACTCCTCCTCTCTCTCTTCTAGCATTGAAATCCTTCTTTATAGAAACAAAAGGAGCAACAAGCATCATACCAGAAGGGGACACATGTCGCCCGCCCATTGGATTGCCTTGTGGCATTAAACAGCAGAGGACTATTCAACTACCACCATTAATTCACAACCCTCATCCTTGACCTCGAGATTCTTTTTAGAGTCAGTTGCATGCTTGGAAGGCATGGGAACCTATGCTGGTTGTAACTCCTGGTGACAGGTAGCGTCGGGGAGAGGTGTGACCTTCAGAGACTCCTAGAGTTGCCTTGAATGCTCTGTCAGACAATCAAACCTTAACATTTATGTCGATCCACTTGGCCAAAAGACATCCTATCTATGATTAAGTCTCATGGCTGACATACTGAGCTTGGGTGATCATGCACCTAGGAATCCTGCTTATTGGACTGCCTCGTAGTGTTCAAGTCGCTGAGACCCTAATCCTATCTTATCGATGGGAGTTGTCAGCAAGACATACCTGTCACCGATGTTGGGGAGACCCCCTAGTGATAGGATCTATCACTGACTATTCTAGAATTCAGCATGATGTCTCATCCCTGGTCTTGCTGATGTTTTGATCTTCATCCATTTGGCTTACTTGGTCAATCGCCAACCCTAATGATTAAGCATCGAGCACCATTTTCACGCGATTATAACATCGTCGTCAATTTAAAGCACATGCCTCCCTTGACCACCTTAGTAACCCAGTATTTAGTATGCATATCACACTCCTTGCAAAAACTAAAGACCCTACACCTTGATTCAATGAGCTGGAGAGGAACAACTATGATCACTTGCCTACTTCACTAATAACTGTTGATCCAGTCAAAACAAGAAATGAGACCGGAGCTGAAATTGAAATGGAAACTAAAACCAAAACTAACCAACATTTCCAAGTCCATCCCACATTCTGATTCTGCCTCTGCCAAAGTAAAGAGCCCTCAAACAAGAGAAAACAAAGTGGGATCGAAACCAAAACTAATCCCAGGTGAAACACAGCAGGGGGCAGAAGCGGAACAGAAACAAGACCATGAAACTTTTCCAAGTTTAGGTTTGGTTATAGTTCTAGATCTTCCTCTGAAAACACACAAATCAAAAGGGAAGAAAAAAAAACACAAAGAAGATCAAAGAGAAAGAAACATCCCTCAATCATCGACAACAAAAAAAGAAAATAAAAGAACGGGTAGAATCGGAATCAGAACCAGAACAGAAACAAGGACTGGAACTTTGGAAAAGTTTCGATGTTCGGTTTCGGTCCGCATCCTAGGTCTGCCAAAACAAAGAAAGTGCCCAAGGTAGGAAAACAAAACTCAAGGCACACACAAAAACAAAGACCAAAGGACAACAAAACTTAAACTAGATCGGAATGAAAACCAATCCCAGGCAAAAAACTAGTGGGGGGCGGAAGTGAAACAAAAATGAGACCCTGAAACTTTTCCAAGTTCAGGTTTAGTTACAGTTTTGACTCCACCTCGGACAACACACAAAGCAAAAAAGGGAAAAAGGAAAGAAAAATAAACAAAGGGAAAAACCACCCCATGATCAAATGAAAGGTCAAAAGGAAACAAACACACAAAAGCACGGAACCAGAACCAGAACTGGAACAAAAACAGGAACTGGAACTTTGAAAAAGTTTCGATGTTTGGTTTCGGCTCTGACTCTGCCTCTGACAGAACAAAAAGGAGAGGGCCCAAGGAAAACAAAACAGAAAGGGGGAAAGCAAGGAAAAATCATAAGATGAAGACCCTCCCAATAAAAAACTAAACACCTGCATGCTGAGCTCAACCCTTATGGGAGCCACATTTAATCCATGTGCTGAATTTAAAACATAATTTTCCCTTGTAGCTGCACAAGAAGAAAACAAGTTAGAAAATATGTAACCTTGATGCAAATGTTCCTCCATTTGGCCTTCATGAACACTTGAAGACATAGATTTCCTCACCTGATTGAGCCCTTAGGTGAAAATTGGGTAACATCTTTAGTGACCTCAGCTGGATGGTTGCCTGCTAAACATGCAAACCAATAGCCTAGGCCTATCCATTGGTGTTGAAACAACACTTTAGGGAATGAAAAATACATCTAATTTAATGTACGGAAGCACTTATTGATATCCAGAATTTAACAGCTATGTACAAATTTAGGTCCATACCTCAAAAGCAATGTTTGAGGTGAATCCCATTCACTGGGATTAGTTCCACTACACCATCCAACTTAGATAGTTGGAAAGCATTATACTGCTTCTTCTTAGTGATGATATATGGCCTAGTCCAAAATGCATCGAATTTGGAGTGCTTTCCAAGCTTGCTTTTCAATTCATCCCACTTTAGCACTATGTCACCTTCCTAGAACACTCTAGGTGATGCCTTTTTATCGAATGATCTTTTCATTTGATCCTGATGTTGCTCAATCTTTTTCACTGCTTTAGCTCTGAGTTCTTCAAGTTCAATTAACTGAGCTAACCTTGCTGTCATAGGCTCTTCCTCAATCATATCAAGCCGGTTTACCAGATCAAGGGCTAGGAGTTGAACTGAAATGGGTAGTCTTGCCTCTTTTCCATACACTATGTATGGAGAAAGTCCTGTAGACCTTTTTGACGTAATCCTATCAGCCCACAAGGCTGATTTTAGCTTGGTGTGCTAGGCTCTTTGATTGTCTTCCATAGTTCTCTTAATGATCCTCAGGAGATTCTTATTAGTGGACTCATCCTATCCATTGCCGTGCGGATAATAATTAGAGGATGTATTCAGATATATACCATTCTTGACAACCCAGTAACAAATTTTACCACTCACAAAAGCAAGGGCATTGTCTAAGACAATAGAATCTAGGATACAAAATCTGGTAATTAACTCTTCTTAGAAATTCAGGACAACAGATTCATTAGCCTCTTTGAGTGCCACAACTTCAGTCCATTTTGAAAAATAATCAGTGGCTATAAGCACCCACTTGTGGCCTGCACTTGATGGTGGATTTATAACCCCAATGAAATCCAAACCCCATTTCATTAAGGGCTAATCAATTTGAATTGGTTGCAGTGGGAGGGCTGCCAGCTTCTCTTTTCCAGCAAAACTGGCACATTCCTTACACTTCCTTACCCATAAATGAGCATCTCTGAATAAGGTAGGCCAATAATAGCCTCCTTTCACTATTTTAAGAGTTTTAGCTCTTGGAGAAAAATGTCCACTAGCCGATCCTTGATGCAATTCATGCAATACTCTATCAACCTGATTAGCTTCAATACATCTCAACAGGACACCATGAAAATCTCTCCTAAATAGTAAACCATTTAAAAGAACATAATGTATGGATTACAGTCGATAATACCTTCTTTTGGATTTAGTTAGATCAGGAGGGAACTCACCAATCAATAAAAAATGTGTCATTTATGCATTCCAACCTGTAGGAGCAGGTATAGCAACTTGTTTTCCATCTTGAAGTGCTAAAATAGAACTTTCTTCCTCCTTTATATTGTTGTTTCTGTCCTTTGTAAGCTGTTCACAGAGACCTCTCCCTCTTATTAGTTTGGTAACCTTTATTTCAAGTTCATACTCCATCACCTTAGTGACCCAACCAACTCTTTTATCACTTAAATCTTTGTTTAGTAAAAACTCTTTCACACTTGGATGAGCACCATCAGTATAATCTTGTTATTAGAAAGCATGTGCCTAAACTTCTTTAAGCTTCTTATAATAGCGAGAACATGTTTCTCTGCAAAAGTATACTTGAGCTCGTAATCTTTGAGTCCCTGACTAAAGAATGCCATAGGCTATTCAGATCCTTCATCATTTCGCTATACAAGCATGGTTGAAAGTGAATCAATATTTCCATAGGCATATAAAATGGAATCTTTAGAAAAATAAAGATTCAGAAGTGTAGGTGCAACTGCTAATGCCTCTTTTATAAGCTCAAAACTTCTTTTCCCATCCTTAGTCTAGCTGAAAGGTATATTCTTTCTCAGCATATGAGTTAGTGGACTCAATAAATCAGCAATGTCAGGGATAAACCTCCTAACGAAGTTGATCCTACCAATAAAAATCTCCAAACCCTTTTTGTGCACTGGTAAAGGAAGAGCTAAGATAACACTTATTAATTCAAGGTCAATAGTAATACCCTATTTAGACACCACATAACCAAGCAGTCTTCCTTCGTGAATAGAAAATACACACTTTTTGGGATTAAGTGATATCCCAAATTCCCTACATTTCTCAAAAATCTGCTTCAAATGATTCAGATGATCCTTAGCCTCCTTAGAAAAAATAGTGATATCATCAAGATAGACTAAGACTATCTTGTACATTAAACCTTGAAAGGCCATATCCATGGATTTTTGAAAGTTTGCCCCAACATTAGATAAACCAAAGGGAATTTTTTGATAGGCCACAGTTCCCTATTTTGTGGTGAAGGTTGTCTTGTACTGATCTTTTTTCACTAATATCTGGTTGTAACTAGAATAGCCATCTAATAAGGAAAACCTTTCAGACCCTGAAACTACCTGAAGTATCTACTCCATAGAAGGCAGAGGATGACGGTCTTTTAAGGAGGCCCTATTTAAGTCACAAAAATCTACACAGAGTCTTATTTCACCATTTTTCTTCCTTACTGGTACTAGGTTTGAAACCCATGAGGTATGCTTAATGGGGAAAATAATGTTGCTTTCAATCAACTTATCTAGTTCCTTTTTCATCAAAGGCTCTTGTAGACATCCAAATTTGGACACTTAATTTATCCAAATTTATCACTTTTCGTCTAAACATCCTCTTATCCTAGTTAATTAAATAATATTACTATTATTCAATTAATATCTTTAATTCTGCCAAATCCCTAAGGTATTTAATTAAATACCTTACCCTCTTTAATCCTCTTTTCATCAAATAAATTAAATAAATATTACATTTATTTAATTCTTCACATGTCATTTTCATCTAATCCTAATCCATCTCCTAATTTCTTCATTAGGGATGTGCACATGCCTAATCCTTGATTAGGATGTGTCACATCCTCCAACTTTTGCAAGTTGGCTTCTAATCCTTATTTATTCTTCTAATTATTGATTAATTAAGCCTAATCATTCTCCAAGAAATTTTTAATTCCTTTTTATTTGTCCTAGATTCCCCTCCTTTATATGTGAATTTTTAATTCACATTTCATCCTTCCAAGGCTTCTAGAACCTTGGACTTGTCACAATCTCCACATGTGACCAACCTTGGACTTGTCACAATCTCCACATGTGACTAAGTCCCACCTTTTTGGAGCCCACCTTTTATCCTCTAGATCATCCTATGAATGTGAATTTTTAATTCACATTTATATCCCCAACCACCTTTCCTTTTCCCATGTAGATTTTTGAGGAATTCTAAAATTCCTCAAATGTCCCTTTCACTCCCACTTGGGGACAAGAAATCCCTTTTTGTGGAAATCCTCTCATCCCCAAGGTGCATGTCCTTTTCCACCTCATGTACCTTTTTGACAACTCATTTTCATCTCATCCACCCTTGGCCACTTCACCCTCCACATGTCAAGATGTGAGGGCTTGTGGGTTCTCAACCCACCATAGCCCTTCATCTTTACCTTGTTGGATCAATCTTGACCGTTGAATTCTCTAGAGAATTCAAATTCTTCTATAAATACCCCCTCCTCAAGGGCATTTTAGAACACTTCTTCATTTGAGCAACTACATGCTGCCCATTTGCTTTCCAACACTTTGCATTTTGATAACTACATGTTGTCCATTTGAATCCTCAAGCCTTTTCAATCATTTAGCCATCTTTGTTCATCATCTTGCATATTGAATCTTGCATTTAGACATTCAAACAATCATCTAAGGAGCACACAACCAATCCAAGCAAGGGCCAATCAAAGAGGTATCAACAACAAGGGAGGTAAAAGTGTTTGTGTTCTATCTTATTTGCATTCCTTTTAGTTGAACCACTCTTTTGGCTAATCTTGAGGTGTCCTTGGTATTTTGTCTTTCATGTTTCTTAGTTGTTTTGCACATTTAGAGCAGTAGGAATTCCAAGGTATACATTTCTGGCATGCCCGGTGGGACCCACACACGGGTCTTGCAATTAATGTTTCTTTGAGTTAAGATTTTTGCAGGAAAATCTCACAGAAGTGCGGTAGCGCCCTCGCAGAAGTGCGGTAGCGCCCTCACAGAAGTGCGGTAGCGCCCTTCACAGAAGTGCGGTAGCGCCCTTCACAGAAGTGCGGTAGCGCCCCCACAGAAGTGCGGTAGCGCCCTTTACAGAGTTGCGGTAGCACCATTCACAGAGTTGTGGCAGCGCCCTTTACAGAACTGCGGCAGTGCCCTTTACAAAGTTGCGGTAGCGCCCTTCATAGAGTTG